>MVJL01009734.1:0-97607 GCA_002156465.1 Macrocentrus cingulum
TTTTTTTTTTTGCGGATGTAACAGACATTTGTAGCGGAAATGGTATAATTACCACCGGTTGCCATCTTGTGGTAAATAATAAATAAATTTGTCTTTATGCTGGCTCACGTATATATTCGATTACACCATGTTCCTTTTAAATTTGTCGCTTTTACTACAAAAATGAACGTGCAATCTGATCAACATTTATATGTAATAAATAATACTATTTATCTAGATATATTCACCAATGTTGCCACGTCTCCAGCATTGAATGTCACTACCGGCAACCATTTTTGTTGTCGATTCTCTGCTCACCGAGATTTCACATTGGTTTTCACAAAATTCAGCACCGCTGAATAGTAATTTTTGTATTTGTAAATATTCTTGAAAGTTTAAACTTTATTTTTATCGGTTTTTCGTCCAAATTCCCTGCGAAAACGATCAAGAAAAAAAATCAAACTCATGGATTGATTATTACTTCTTGCGAGTTAACATGGTAGTAAATAACGACTTGAAAATGAATTTTTCTGTAAATTTCCCCCCCCATATATAAACACACTTTTTATTTATTCAGAAAAAATCCCTCGTATATATTTATTCTTATTTCAATTAATTCAGCTTTTTTGGTTTTTTCTTTTTTTTGTTGTTCCTCTGCCTATAGTTTTTTGTTGTTTTTTTTTTTTTTTTTATTAACAATCATGGCAAACAAATATTTGGTTCAACCCCCGCATTGGCAATTGTTATTATCACAATTTAGATATTGTAAATTAGTTATTATATTGAATATAAAAATGGAAAAAAAAAGAAAAAAAAAGAACAATTTTTAGTCTAATAATGTTATTACTATACATTCTAACTACATTTTTTTTTTTGATTTGCAATCATTATATAAATTGTTATTCTTCTTTTTTTTTTTGTCATATATATTTTTTGCTGGATTAATTTTTTTTTTTTTTTTCGTTTTCATTTTCAATGTTAAATAATTATAAATAGAGTATATAATATATTAACTATTTTCATTCATGAAAAGCATCGTTACCTGTATGACAAGTGATCATAAGAGCATAATAAACAATCGCTCATTAAATGCATTCTGTTGTTATTCATTTCACAACCCGGCCAAAAAAAATATCTATATATATACCATGTTCTCCATATTTTCAACGACGTGTCGCATCAAGGTCATCATTCACATACTCTTCACTGCGAGCTCTCTTTTTGTTTTTTTTTTTTTTTTATTTTTTAGGTAGATAATGTGTATAAAAATGTTTTTTATCTATCTTTGTAAGTTGTATTGTGTAATATTGTCTTTTTTTGGTTAGAAATGAAGGTTTGTGTTGGCAATTTGAGAATATAGTAATGCTCAAAAAAATTTTCACTCTTTTTGAAGCTACTCCATTGTGATAAGGCACTTTTATTGTTACTTGTTTTTTTTTTTTTTAGTGTCAGAAGTGTGAATATTTTTGGGAATGTGGATTTTTGATTTTTTTTTTTTTTTGAAGGTAAAAAGAATTTTGAATTTTTTTTGGATATTTTGACACTAATGCCAGTTTAACAGTTTTAAAAAAACAAACTTTGATATTTTTCATGTTTTGTTTGTGTTAACTTGATTACAAGAGGTTTCAGTTAGTTTGGATGAGATGAAAAAAATTTTTTGTCAAAATTTCTCAAATTTTCTTGTTTTTTTAGTGATAACTCGGTAAATAAGCGAGATAATGAAAAATGTTACTGAAGTTAAATTATTATTGATAAAATATTCTACAAAAAATGTAGAATAATTTTTTTTCATATCTCTATTTGTTTTGGGAGATATTAAAAATTTTTGAAAATTCTTATTTTTTCAAATATCTCAAAAACAAGACGAAATATTGAAAAAATTTATTTTATATTATTTTTAAAGAAAAAAATTTCCTATTATTTGTCTTTGATAATATTTTTCGCTATTTCGCTTATTTACCGAGTTATAGAAAAATTAGTGAGAAAAAAAGCTCTTTTGGCATTATAGTAACGGTATATTTACACTCACAATTTAAAATTTTTCAGTTATGAGATAATAAAAGTTTTAAAAACTCACAATGGAATTGTTTTTTAAAGAGTTTGTTGCTTTAATTATTTATTAATTTCTCTGTTAAAAAACTGTAATTTTCGTTTTGCCAGCAACAAAATTTCAATAATGCATATATTATTGTTATTTAACGCGATAGGTTAAATGTTATAAGATTTTAATTTTTATATAATTAAGTGAATTAGGCCTAGTTTAAATTATATATAACTAAGTCAAAATCAGGAAGATTTTCCCGCGTTTTTTGCAAATTTCGACGAGTTGAAAATTTTTTTAAAAAATTTATTTATTTAATTATTAGTAATGGCAGAAAATGGCGGAATTTCGATAAATTTACCTTCCTGAATATTGACATATTCTATACCAAGTAAAATTCTGTTGTTGAAAATTGTACAAACAAAAGTTATTATATCACTATATAAAATCAAAAATTAATTAATATTCGATTAAATTAACCTATTGGACTAAATTAAGACTATATATACTTTTAGGAGCAATTTAAATTCAAACGTATGAAAAATTTGTATTACAAGTAATGGCAATAATGGCGGTCTACAGCAGATAACCTATAAATATACATATCGATTAATTTAGTAATTAAAAAAAAAACAAAACCATAAATGTAAATATATATATATTTTTTTGACATTGCTTCCTTAAGATTATGTATGATATAAAATTCAAGAATTTGTGCATTCCACTTAAACATTTTCGTTTTTTTTTTATTTTTTTGTCGACATCTCTATGATATTGTGACCGAGCGAAATTTAAACGAAACTAAGCGGCCCTACTAGTCAATAGTTATAAATGTATTTTTTTATAAAAAAAATTATTTAAAAATAAAAAACACGCTATTAATACTATATAGAAATAAATAACGTGTATTACAGACTTATATAAGAAGAATTTAAATATTCAAGCGTGTTCATTGGCTGATGATTGAAACTCGCTCGTTCATTGGCCGAAAGAAAAAATGGACTGTTCAGAGGTAAGACATTTTTTTCTATGATTTTGACTTTTTTTTCTTATTAATTTTCGCAAGTGGTTTTAACAAAAAATCGATAAGAATAAACTTTTAACTTTTAAGAATATTTACGAAAAAAAAAATGACCGTTCAGCGATACCGAATTTTGTAAAAACCAATGTAAAATCTAGTGAAATCTCGAGAAGAGCGAAGAATTGACAGTAACATGGTCGCTGATACAGAGGCATGATTCAGTGCAGGAGACGTGGCAATGTCGGGGAATATATCTGGATAAATGTTGCTCGGATCTAGCAGGTTCATTTTTGCAGTGAATTATCATAGATTTTTAAATTAAAAAAAAAAACAACAACAATTTTATGTTAACACAACTAGGTTATGCATATGCACACACAAATAGAGATCAGCTGGCGCGCAGTTGCCACGTTTCCGCATATTTGAAAATTCGACTACTCTGATTGGCCAATGTAACTACAACTGTTGAAGTCAAATTAATATATTTTTTAACTTTTTTTTTTAAATTTAATTTATTAGCTCTTTATGTGCTGTTAATGGGAAGATGAATTCCAATTAAGCTGATTGTTAATCTTTTTTTCGGTTAGTTTTACAAAAAAAAAAAAATTAAATGAACGTACTTTGGTGCATAATCACTATATATCCTTGATTCAATCCAGTGTACTTTACTCTAACGAGCAAACTAAAACAGGATTAACTAAGTTGATGTATTTTCAAGGAAAGCACTCGGGTAATTTTTAGGTCAAGAAAAAACTCTTGATTATAAATTACTTAGCCTTGGTGAAAAAAAAAGAAACACAACGTACAGATGGGAAAAAATTTAATCATGGGTGACTGCGAGAGGGGTTAGTTTACCACAATTTTCACTTATTATTGCAAACAGGAAATTAAAAGATGATGTATACCGACAATATTGACAGTTTGACTAATTCTAATAATATATAATTTAAAAAAAATCGATATAATCAGTGATTTGCATGGATTAATTTATGGGAAATCAAGTTTCACAAAAAATACATATATATTTTAAAAAATAAATTAATTTCGAGTTGATTCAAATTTTATCTAAGCAATCACGTAGTTTAATTAAAATATTATTGACTGGAAATGTTGCAAATTAATTATTTAAAACTCCAAGTGAAGCCCGTGGCGGCCATCTTGTTTTAACGTACATACGCGAAAACTGTCAACGGACTGATTTGAAGCAAAAATCAACGTTTTTTCTTACTTTTAACTTTCTAGTGAATAATATATTATGAAAAAAGTTTATTTTTATTCTAATTTAAATTTTTGAGAATAAAATACAACTTAACTTAACCCATAACTCAATTTTTTCACATTTTCGAGAATGATGCTATTTGAAATTAATTTAAAAAATAACTTTCATGCAAAGAAAATGGCGATATTTAAGGAAATTTATTGTTTTCTATAAGCACAATTGTTACACAATCATTTTTTGACTTATAAAATAGCTTTTTCCATCTCAAGTACGTTAATACTATTTATATGTATAAGTTATCACTATTATTATCGTACAGGCTCACATTTTGGGGGGGATTTTCTTAGTCATCTAGAATTTTCTTCGATTATTTATATATACGTTCCTATTACAATCTAATCCGAGCATTTTTCGCACAATGAAAATAATTGATCTTTTTTTTTCATTTCAAAACTATAGATTCAATATATATTTCATGTACCTTAATTCTGTTTTATATACGACAAATGAACAATGTGTGTATGCTTTTTTGATTTATAAATAATTTTTTATTCTGTTTTGTGATAATTGGCTGTTTTCTTTTTTCGGTTTTTTATTATTATATCTGGAATGTGTGTCTTTTGTTTGATTATAGTTTGTCGTTATTTACATTGTTTAAATTTATTTTTCATTTGTTACGATGCTTTTTTGTACGTTAAAAATATTCATCATCAGTCCTATACAATGATTAATTATGCACCCTCACTGTTACATCAGATTAGCAACTAAAGTTTGATTTGTATATATTTTTATCGTTCGAAATCGAGAGAGAAAATAAGCTGACATCTTGAAATATTTAAATATTTTGAAGCATAAATTTGAATATTACTTAGAGGTTATGTTTGGAATTAAATCACGGAATGAGTTCAGTTTTATAGAAAAAATATACTTTTTTTGTTCCAAAAAACGAAATTAGATTTCTAAAGTATTCCAAAAAGTATTGGAGCAATTATTGATAATAAAAAATTAAATCTTATCTTTTTTGTTTTTATCACGTGCTCTCAATTTTAAACGCGTTATGATAATAATCGCTCTATTTTGACGTTATCAGTTGAACACACACAGTCTCAAGTGTACACTGACTTGATTTTTTCACTACGTTAAACACT
The DNA here is from genome assembly GCA_002156465.1 of Macrocentrus cingulum. Lineage (NCBI taxonomy): Eukaryota > Metazoa > Arthropoda > Insecta > Hymenoptera > Braconidae > Macrocentrus > Macrocentrus cingulum. Next base: position 5,409 of record MVJL01009734.1, read on the forward strand.
AAAATTGCTAAAAATATCGCGTTGCTAAAGTCAAAAAGGTGAACAATAAGAATTTTATTCGGGTCAAATTTTCAAAAGGGCCATACACCGATTTTTAAGTTTTTTTTTCTTATCGATAACTCGGTAAATAAGCAAAATAACGAGAAATCCTATGAAAAATAAATGATCAGGTATCAAATTTTCTAAAAAAAATTGTAGAAGAAATTTTTTATATATTGCTGTGTTTTCAAGATATTTTGAAAAATAAATATTTCAAAAAATCTGTAATATTTCAGAAATTCATTTGCTTTTAATGAAATTTCTTAGTATCTCTCTTCGTTCTCGAGTTATCACCAAAAAAGAAAAAAAAACGCATAAAAACCGTCGAAAAGGTCTCTTAAACGCTTTTATAAAAATTTTTTTTTTCTATCTCAACCAAATTAAATACATTTTTTTGGCTTTATCAACGTGATATGATACTATTTGAAAAATTCGGATTCTTTCATTCATCATATGAAAAAACTTTCAAAAGTCACAAAAATCCGCCATTTTGTGTTTGACAAAACTATACACACACGTCAAACAGATTTTCTAAAAAATTGCCTGATTATATCGCTTATAAAATGTCAAGAGATACTTAAATTATCAAAGAACCAGTATATTATTAAAAGCAGTCACAAATAAAAAAAACTACCATAAAGGAAGATCTTTTGTACTTTCCATATCCTCGAAAAATCCAAGGTACGGTTTGAGCAGCCTGCTATCTCAATTTTTTTTTTAAATCATCATTACAAAATAATGCTTGAAATCGTTAAAAAAAACCCCATAACTCAACTAAATCAATAGAAAACAAAAGTCTCCCGTATAAAAATTAAACTCTCGACTTTACTAACAGATCTTACGCCCTAGTATGTGCATATATAAATGTTATAAAATATTTACCATCTGAAATATAAAAGTAAAATCACGATAATTAGTACGAAGAAAGTATCGAGTTGAAAAATGGATAAAATAGGCCAAGATTTCTATCACGTGAGCCAAGAAATAATCTTTGCTCATTCACTGCAGAGAGTAAAAAAACGACTACATATATTATACCCACCCACTCGTCTACCCGTAACTTTAAATGCTTTGGTTGGCAAATTTCATCATTATTAGAGTGTCGCAAAAAATACCGACTATTTCTGTTTTTCGGGTCTTGTATCAAAAAATAAAATGTTATCACGTTGTAAAAACCCTCTCAAAAAATCATCCCTAAACAAGCATTTTTCGAGGTTGCTCACGAATTTTGAAATTTACAAAAATAGTCCAACTAAGTATAAGTTCAACAAAGTTTTTGTTAAAAAGTATACTAATTTTAGGGCTCACTTAAGAATTTTTCAAGTTCGTAACTACATTGATTTTGTTGTTTTCGAACGACCCCTTAAATAATAATACTAAAACTTCATTTAAGTAAAATCGCTACGACACAAAATAAAAAATAAAAAAATCTTACATTTTAATGTTAAAATTCACAAAAGATAGTGCAAAAAACGACAAAAATACAAAAAAATTGTTTAAATATCCTATTTTAAGAACTTTTTCAAATTTCAAAATTCGTAAGCAACCTCCAAAAAAAAAACGCCATTCGGCCTCACTCGAGATGGAAGGTAGATTTTACTTGTATAGTTTTGATCTACATTGAAACCGATTAAAATAGCAGAAAAATAAAAGTATAGTAGGTCATTTTAGAGATAATTTCATAAGCTTTAAGATATTTCTATCGAAAATAAGCTATCTGTTTTCACTCGCAAAATAATCCGAAAAGGATACACTTATTATTTGCGTCACTATCTTGAACGAGTTCGAATTTCAGCCATATCGTTCAGTTAGTTTAGAAATGGTGACCATTTAAAATTTCAAAAATCGCTAAAAACGCTATTATCGTGACTTCTTTTCGGAGTATCTTGCAAATAATAACAGATAGCTCATTTTTGAAAGAAGCATCTTGAAGCTTACGAATGAAATCTACCTTGCATCTCGGGTGAGGGCGAATGGCGTTTTTTTTTTTTTTTCAACTCTAATCGACTAAATAGAAAATATAATGACAAATTCAGGTGAAAATTTCACCAATGCAATAGCTAGATTTTATGAAATCTACCTAAAAAGCTTGTATTGTGCTGATTTTTTTTTCAAAAGGCTCTTAAAACATGAGAAACTATTATTTTTTGATACAAGACCCGAAAACCAAAAAATAATCAGTTTTTTGCGCCACCTTAAGTATTATATATCACTATTGTGTCTGTAAAATATGTTGCTTGTGTTATACACGTATAAAAACATGTATAATTTTTTCTGCAAGCGTTATTTTACTCTCTAAATCAGTGAAAGCACGGTAAAAACCACCTGGACCACCGCCTCTGCGTCTAGAAGAGGAAGAGGGTGGTCTGCCTTGCTTGCTACTTGGTCGCCTCAGGCGGACAATCAGGCTGATTATTGGGATGAGCGGCCGTGAAAGCCGGGTGAGACTCCAGGTGTCGATCTACCCGGAGAATTGTCGGAAATGGACGTAAATCCACGTGAAACCTTCGTGCATTAAATATCTGAGGCACTAAACAGCAGTCTGCCAAAGTTATTTCATCTCCAACACAGTATTTTCCGGCACTGGATGACAGCAGCTTCTCTACAGCTAAAAAAAAAACACATGTTATCATCTATAAAATTCATAAATTACACCAAAATAAATACCAGTAAATCCCCGAGTAATCCAGTGTTGAGCCCACTCCTTCTTGCGCTCCTCACCGACGTAAATCAACACCACGAGATTCTGCAGGGGTTGAATACCGCTTGAAATAACCTCGCAAATCTCACGAACTCGCGCTCGCTTTACTGGATCCGCTGGAAGCAGTGGCCGATGTGGCCGAGTTTCCTCCAGATATTGCATGATATTCAGCTGCAAATTTTATTTGTGCATTTATTCGAGATTTCTGGCTTATCCGATCATTATTACTCACAGATTCGATTAACGTATGATTATCAATGTGCAACGCAGGCACCTGCTCCATCGGATTCACCTCTCGGAACTCGTTGCAGTGCTGCTCACCTCCGGCCTTCACCAAACTCACCGGTTTGATGTCGTACGGAATTTCTTTAAGATTTAGAGCTGGAAAAAAACGAGTTTTTTTAACCATGAGAATATTAATCAAGCATATAAATTATATCTACTTACCAATTCTCACTCTCCAGGAGCAGGAACTCCGCCAATAAGAGTACAGCACCGGCTACAAATAATAAATATATGTATATGTAATCTCACAGAGTGAGGCAAAGGTTATTATGATTGTTTGTCATCATAAAATGCTGATTTCATGGCCGCCGAGAAGCTGTTGGCTGGTGAAATTCAAGGAAAACACACATGTGATGTTGCAAAATTGAATATTGAGTTGTGGAGGTTGTAAAAGAAAGACAGAGAGATTTGGGTAATTATGGGAACGCATATTGAGCCGGTGAAGGGGTGGATCGAAAGTGGAGGATAAGTATATGTAATAGTACTAGCTTGATTTTTTTTCACTTACCTTGCCCATCACGGACATACTGCCAATTTTTTGGGACGGAATCCTGTGTGTCGATCACTATTCACTCGTCGCCACAGACTCACGAGCACTCACGAGATCTTTGGTAAATTTGTTAGGATCCGGTCAACGCGCGAAATCACTCCTTCCACCTTATTCGATTTCAGACGTCTCACCCCACTCTCCTAAAACCAGACGCGAGTCGTGATCCCTCTCTCCGACATCTCCATGCCTAACCGTGTGTGTGCATGTATCATAGCGGATAATGACAGAGAACTTTTTTGACGACAGAAAGCTTTCTGTCGGTAACGGCAGTGGATGATGTATATGGTAGCTTTTGTCAGTAATGCTAGACAGTCTGCGCCGGCAACAATTTTTTTCTTAGATTCAAGGATAAACACTCACACAAGTCGCGAAGTCAAAATAACAATTTCCTCATGAATTTTCATCAATTATTAGCGAATCATGAGCTGTACACCTTAATTACGGTCTTGATTAGGTATTTTCGTGTATTATTTAAAAAAAATTTAAATAGTTGTGTCGTCGTCGAAAAATGGCGGGAATGGCAGGCGCCATATTGCATTTTTCTTTGTGATTACACAAACACGGTCACACACACACACACTCACGGTAAGGTCCATAATTTTTCCGAATGAACAAATTTTCTACCAAAGAATTAAACTTTAGAACAATAATTTACACGCAGAATAACAATTTACTAATAGTTTTTACTCAATTATACATAATTATATTACACTCTGTTTCAGTCAAAACTGTGGAAATTGGTGCACTGAAAAAAGGTTAAAAATATCGTGGACTATTCTGTAATGTAATCTCAAGAATTGTTGAAGAATTTTTATTCTCTTTATGAAGTTACCAGTGATTAAAAAAAATGGGTTGGCTCAGGAATTACCTTCGTCGACGGATGCATCCAATTCCAATGAACCAGGCATACAAAATGAAACATAAGTTAGCATTCCTATATTTATTTATTTCATGGAACTGCGGTGGCCTAGCACTCTACTGGATAATGAAGGATGCATATCCAAAAACAGCGGAAGAGAAGAGACAACCAGGTGAGAATTCAAATAAAAATAATCTTTTTAATCTACTTTAATAATACCGAATAAAACTCTTCTGTAGCTCGGTGGTACGCGAGGATTTTACAAGCAGAGAATGTTACTGTGATGAATTTTGATGGGCTCCGTATGACAGAACAGTACTTGATAGAAGGAATACCAAATCTTAATGCCCACTTGGAGGAAATGCAATCGAAAGAAGCCTCCAATAGCGACGAATTAATGACAGACACTGCACAAGAGTTGTAGCTCATTAATTTCCCGTAACATCTCTTTGTCCTACAGTCTAGCGAAATACATTTTACAAATTATTACAATACAAAAATAGTATTTCTATGTCAGAGAATGAATTAAACCGTAAATCATTCGATAAATCACGGAAGTGATCGTCTGAGAGCGACAGTTCCTGCAGAAGCTTCACTCTCAGCCATTTTCTTCCGTCTTTGCTCCATTTCCGAGAAAAGCGCTGATCTAAAAGTATTTACCCATCATTAAATCACATTTTCAACACCACTATCAAACCAAAAAACAAACCTGTACTCTTCATATCTCATGACAACCTCCTCCAACTCTTGCTTGTAGAGTCTCGTGAGCATAGCATTGAAACAATCGAGTTCTGGCAGCCTGAAAAGCTCCCAACGCAGCTTTCGATCCAGCGAAATGGATGCCCGACTGTACACATACAGCCAGTGAGGAATTTCCTCATTTAAATAAGGATTTGCCGGTACGAGGACGCTGTGCGAGTGGAAATGCGTGTGTCTGGGCGGTGAAACAACGCGAACGGCTTGCATTTCAAGTGGATAGCAGGGATGCTCGTACTGAGCCTGTCTCGTGATATGGCTGAAAAAAAAAATACATAATCAACACCTCTATTCACCCTTAAATACTACAGAATAATTTATTAACTTTCTTATGATAAATTGCGAGTTTTAAGACTTACTTTACATAGTAGACACCGTACTCTGGCGATTCAATGCGTTCCCAGCCTGTGGGCAGGCCCTCCTTCTCCAGCGGGTGTGACCAATGCGTAGTTTTTGTATTGTGATCAATGTAATACTTTCTACCACGTAGAGTAAAGTCCACTGACCATCCGGGCGGTAGAGGCAGCTCCGTGGACTGCTCACTTCTCGAGCTCGAGCGCTCTGAGTGCGATGCGCTGTACCTGCTGGTGGAAACAATTGTTTAGAGGCGGGAAAACGAGTTTTTCGTAGCTCAGAGTGGATATTAACTCTGGATTTGAGTGGTATGGAGCGTGATTGAAGTCGTCGTAGCCTCCCTCGGCTTCGAAGGGCATGTACGACAGCTGTGGAGTCTGCACTCGGTCCAAATGGTACTCTGAACCCGCGTACTGATTGACATACGTGTGGGAAATTGTTGGCGACAGCCCTGGGTGATACATTGGCGATGTTGTCCGCGATGCTACGCTGTCGGTTGGCCCGGAATTCACGGATAGAGTGGCAAACCTGGGGATTAGTTCGGTTGTGAGTTGGTGAAGGAGTTTTGGTCGTTTTGTTTACCTTTGTGCCAAGTTTGGGACGGAACTGTTTGGTGTGTACTTTCCCTCGTGGCTTCCGAGGCCTACTGCACTCATTGTTGTCTTTGTATTGCCGAATTTTTGAACCATACTCGGTTGCTGTGGCACTGGCTGTGTCATTGTTGGAAATTGAGCGATATTGCTTTTTTGGGGGTTAAGAAAAATTAAAAATTACCATTGTGGCTGGTATTGCCTGTTGATTTCCGAGTCTACGTCTTCTCTGCACATTTGGCTCGGTTGTCCACACATTTATAACTGGAATTTCATGACATTTTTTAGGTTTGTGGGTGATTAAAAATGTGAAATTTATTTGTCTACTTACTGGGCATTTCTGGCGGAGTCTCTTTTTTCACATATTTTCCCACAACACCTTCCTTGATCGTTCTTAGGTCCTTGTTTTTTCGAGACAACATTTTTTTTTTGGATAATTGGTGACGGAAAACTGGGTTTTTCTATTACAGGTCGAAAAACATTTGTCTTTGAGGTTATGGTGGCCTCTGCGACTGACTTCGGTCGTTTTCTATTAACCGTATATATTGGTAGTTGTTTGATAAATGTTGAAATTAGTTTGTTGCACAGTGAAAAACAGTCGGTTTTTTTCCACCTGATTCATTGTTTCTTGGAACGATTTTATTGTTTATTTGGAGTATGATTGTAATTTTTGTTTTTACTCCGCCGCCACCATCTGAGTTTGAATGCGCGCGCAGAATCTTTTGGAGTATAATTTTCTCTCTCTGATCTCGATTATGAAGGTTGATAGTGAAAGTTTTAAATAATAAACAAAGAGCAATTGTAGTGAAAATTCGATATCTAGATAAAGAATATTATATCAATAAAAACATAATGAACAAATCGCGTTACTAATGGTAAAAAAAAGGGTTTTCATGAGTTTTTTTTTGCAAAAACTCGATAAATAAGTGAGAAAACACAAAATATTATTATAACTAAATGCTTTAGAAATGAATTTTCTATAAAAAATGTTAAATAAAATTTTTTTCTATCTCTCTTTGTTGTTGAAAAATTTTAGATTTTTTAAAATTACTATTTTTCAAAATATGACAAAAATAGATCCCACATTTTTTATAGAAAATTAAATTTCCTATTATTTTACTCTAATAAAAATTTTCATTATTTCAATTATTTACTGAGTTATTGAAATATTAATAAAAAAGAAAGTACTTTTGGCAACAACGATGTCATATTTAAATTATTTAAAAATTAAATTAACATTTTTTTTGTATTTTTTCGATAAACTTATATCTTATTAATTAATAATCATACTGAAAATCAAATTTTTGTTCAATAAGAAAAATTGATAATAAGAGAAAAAAACTAAATTATAACGATAAATTGGCTTTACCGTGTGTTTATTAATCTTCTGTACAGCGATCTCTGCAGAATGAGATTAAACGAGGATTAGTTGGATATCTTTACAACTAATTGGTAAATGGTAAAAATATATTACTACTATTAAACAATCTTCAAAAACACTTTTTTCTCTCTTTCTTGCATTTTTTTTTTTTTTTTCCGAATGACAACTACATCTTTACATTTGTTCATTAAAATGCCTCTATCTCCCGCCTCTAAGTCTCTAATAAAAATACTTGTGAGATATCCAACGGGATTTTTTTTTTTTGCTCTAAACACATTATTAATGGCCTTTGAAAGCGATTTTGTGAGTCGTCGTCGTCGTCGTCGTCGTCGTCGTCGTCAGAGTCATCAGTGATAATGAAAAAAAAAAAAAAACAAACAAAAAAAGACAAAACAAATCAGAAATTATCCACACACTTAATTACAATGATGAGGCCCCAATGTGATTCAATAATAATAATAATTAAAATGAACAAGCTCAAATCATTCATTCTTTTTATATTTCAACTATATATATATATGTATATCAATTAAATAGATCTATGCAGTCATTATTATGCAATTGTAAGAAATTTCATGTTTAAAAACGTCCCACGTACGCACTTTCGTGGCCGATGGGAGCCCAGCTCTCCGAATAAATCGCCATTATGCATATATATTTATCTCTATGATTTATTATATTTATAAGTAACCATGGATATTTTGGTACAATTGATTCTCTTTTTTTCATTCTATATCTTGTCCCTTATTTTTTTTTTAATTATTATTCATTCATTTAAAAAACAACATGTACCGTTAACGTTTATTTGCTGTCATTGGGATTTTTCGACGTTATCATGATTAAGGATGATTATGAGAGGTAGAATCTTTGATGAAAAGAAAAAAAAAAACGAGAATTTCTTTGATATATCACGTGTCTAAAATCAAAAGAGTGGTTATAAAAAAATTTTGTTTTTACAATATCTTTGAAAATATTGAAGATAGACATTTTAAACAAGAGACCTTTTTTGTAGAGAATTTTATTATCTATAAAAAAGGTCTTTATCAAAATTTGTCCAACTCACATCCTTATTGAGATATTTGTAAGTAATGTTTTCTTAACTTTTTAGTGATACATTTTTTTGATTTTTTACACGCGATATAGTCATGAAAACAAAAATTTTGAAGTAATTAACTAAGATTGTAATTTTTCTGAAAAGTGATTTTTTTCAATTTTCTAATTAATTGAAAATTTTTATAGCTCATTTTAATTTTTAAACAATTTATTATCAATCAACAAAAAATAGATTTTTCTAATATTTAACATAAAAATGATTTTTTTCAAAGATGATGTTGCATAAAAACTTCAATTTACACCATTTAATTGAATTAATTAAAAAATTTTTTATTCTAAAAAGTTTTTATAGAAATTTAAATGAGCAATGTAGAACAACAATCAATCAAAAATAAGAAAAAATTCACTTTTTGAAAACAAAAACTTCCTTAAAAAAAATGCCATAATTTAATCATTTCTATACTCACATAGCAGTAGTAAGATTTTTTTTTTTCAATTTTCAATAAAAAATTTTTTTTTCATATATTGAAGAAATTTTTTTTTTTTCGACAGAAATACTTCTAGCAAAGACTGTATCTCCCAAACATCCTTTATTTATATATATTTTTTGCCCATATATGATGATGCGCGTTGGTTCTTTGAAAAAGAGTTTTTATTTTATTTATTTCCATTTTTTTTCTGCGTCTACTACAAATGAAGGATGCGATGGGTTTTATTAGGTTGATAGCACTGAGACTCTTGCATATTATCCGATTTCATATCAGTTTAAATACACGCACACATCTCGCCGGCTCAAAAGTCATCTCATCATCTTCTACACACGATTGTATTTTTTTTTTTTCTATGTGTTTATATGAATGTGTGGCTGTGAGTGTTTTCTGCATTTTTTTTTTTTTCATATTAATATTTCTATATTTGTATATAGTATTTTTATATAATATATTCATTTATTTATATATTTACCTAATTTTATTATATTGTTATTAGTTAATACGTATATATGATACATTTCAAACAACGCCCTCTCGTCAATTTTGTCGAAGATGAGGATCAAAGTGAGACACACACGTGCGTTCGATGGAGATAAAAGATAAAATTACAATTTCACACATACACATTCAAAATTACAACATTCACACTTATACGGAGTTAAACATTCGAATTTGTAATAAAAGTAAATAATATATGTGAAAATGTGCACTTAGAGTTCATTCTCACTGCAATCATCAACTCCAACAAATTGTAGACAAGCATAATTAAGAAAGGGACGACTAAACATCCTTCATATTACGTGCTTGACACTGAGTACATCATCATACAGCTTTAAAATCATTGCCGTCGAAACGAAAAAATTGATAAAAATTAAAATATACACAATAAATTTATCATCATGAATTATTCTTTTGTTTTCTGAATAATATTCGTTTTTTCTCTCATTCTCATTCTCATTTTTTTTTTTAATAGTCCCGCGAATAATGAATTGCCATAGCCAATGTCATTTTTATGCTGTTTCGTCGCTGTGTCTCTTCACTTAAAGCCCACAATGCCACAAACTAACAAGCAGAATCTCATCTTGACGACTCCCCCATCTCGTTTTTCGTTTTTTTTTTTTTTTCTCGATCTTGGTGTAGAGAGGAGTGTTGTTTTTTGTTTTTCTTCCGACCTTCCTCACCAACGATAATTTTTTTCGTACGGACAAGTCGACGAAAACTAAGGACTAACAATTGGGCAGCGTGATAGTCATTTTTCCAGCTGAAATAATAAAAAAATATTTCTTTATTTATATTTTTCATTGTGTTATATTTAAAATTGATTTGCCTTTGACAAAATGAGAAAAAAAAAAATTTTTTTTAGCTTTGATATTTTTTATTAATTATTCAATACTTTTTTTTTTATGAAATCTTTATGTTTTTCAATTGTTTGAAAACAGCGGAAAAAAAAAAAAAACGTTTTTTCGTGAAATTTTTCAAAACTTAGTTATTTTTGCGATTTTTATGATTTTTTTTTGTTTCTTTGTTTTTTTGTCGATATTTCGATGACTAAGGGAAATAACAAAAAATTTTATTAAAGTTAACTTTTTCTGAGTAAAAATTTCTAGAAAAAACGTCAAATAAATTTTTTGATATGTATTTTGTATAATTTATAAAATATCACTGATATATTGAAATTCTTCTTTTTTCAAAATATCTCAGAAATGAGGTAAAATATAAGAAAAATATACATGGTGAAACTATAAAGCATATCCCTTTTAGTTATTGTTATAAAAAGTTTATAATTTATTATTAAAACATGATAAGTCACATTGAATGTAGGAAAAACACAATCATATACAGGCACTGTATATTGCGGTAGTTTTCGTTTATAATTCAAAAAATACACCGAGTTTTATGCCAGTTTTAGAGACCAAAGCTTTGGTGATAAAAAAAAAACAGATTATGATCAATTTCAAGTGTTTTTATAAAGCATTGCAGTCGTGATCGAGTCTACGCCCAAAAAAAAAAAATTCGGACGGTCGCAAAAAATGAAAATAAATCATTGATTATAACTAAATGAACAAATACAGCATATGAAATTTTTTTTACATGAAGATTTAAGTGTCGTGAATAGAAAAAAAAAAAGATTTGCAGTAATCGAATCAAAATTCATCGAGTACCATACCAGTTTAACTAGAAATATTAGCGAAAATGGACTAGGCGAGTGTAGAGTACACACTATTGCTTCGCACAAGATGTGTGCAAAATTCCATGTAAATTTATAATCATTTGACTCTGATAAAATTTTTCGTAATCATGCTTAGTTACCGAGTTATGACGAAAAAACCAAAAAAAATCATGAAATTGGCGAGATATGCAAAAGGATATTATACCATTTAAAAAACTTTTCAAGACGAAAAAAAAACAGGTTTTTTTTCTTAACAAACATCATGAAACGTTTTAAAAATAAATATAACCGTTTTTCACTGACGTAACCCAGGTTTTTCTACTCTAAAACTGTAACGGTCAACTTTACGCCGTTTTGGCATTATTAAGAACGTTATTAAAGAATTTTCAACTACTAACCCATAAACACGATTGAATTTTTTAAAAAATAAACTACTTTTGACAGTTTAAAACTTTTTTTCTCAATTTTTACACAAAAATAAAATTGTACAATTTTATGACTTATTAAAATGAAAATAATTGTTTCAACTTGAAATTGGATTTTATTTTAAAAATATTAGTACCAAAAATAACAAAATCAAAAGGCCGAGCTCGTAGCACAGTGGTCAGGACCATGCGGCTGCGACTCGGTGCAACGTGGGGATCGCGCCTCGGTTAGGGCAGGTTTTTTTACGGGCTGCGAAGGATCTCAAGATTGACCATTCTCTTGATAAGATATACGAAGGTCTCTAATTCTGTGAGAATCTATTCGTTAGCTACGGAGAAAAATCTTAAAAGGCAGACAACGATACGAAAGAATACGAAAGCAAAAAGGCCGCGTAAAAACCTACTAAGCGTGTGGGGGGGTATACGCGGGGATACAAATACCCCATTTTTTTTTAACAAAATCAAAATCAAAAAATCAAATTTTTGAAAAATTTTTATTCGCCATATTCAAATGTTTTTTTAAAACTTAAAAAAAATCACCTAGATCTTGATACTAAATCATTTATAAATTTTGTATCATATTTTAATTGCAATAAAATATTTCAAGAGTTAAAATATTAAAGTGAAAAATATTTACCAGCTCAGGGGCGGGCTCGTGTCGCAGGTGCAGAGGTAGCAGCAACTGGATTATTGGGCGTTACTCCCGTGATCATTCCACGTCGCTCAATTTCCAATTCATTTAGTCTTTTCCACAATTCATCTCGCTCTTTTTCTCGTTTTTTCTCTCTACAAACAACACACGACAGACATTGAAGATAACAAAAAACAAACAAATAAAATCAATGGAAAAAGAAAAAAACAAAAACAAAAAAACGTTATTGTCATTTACTTTTGTCTCTCTGACTTGTAGCTGGCAGTAAGTTCATCAAAAAGCTTGCTATTCATTTCCATAAATGTCTTGAGGACATTGTAAACCAAGGCGACAATTGTCTGATTCCAATGCTCCTTACTAATTCTGTACAATGCCGGGAACATTATGCCCATTATTACATGATTATTCTCCTCAATAAGTGACATAATGTACTCATTGTTCCAGAAATACAGCGCACGCTCGGCAACCTGAAATAAATATATGATTATTTAATTATTATGTTATTTAACAGATTTGTTTAGTTGAAAATCTGATAAGATTTATTTCTCCGATTGGCAACAAATAATTAAATTATATTTCATGAACTGTGTATTTTTTTTATATTATAGAGACCTCTCTTGTAGATTATTAAATTTGTCATTTCGAAGTTTTTGTTCTAGAACCAATATTTCACCAGTTATCAAGTGCTTTGATGGTGTAACAAACTAAATTAGGCGATATATTAGAAAACACATTATTTAATGGAATAATCGTGCATTTTTTCAGGAAAATTGTTAAAGCTTCGCTGTAAAAAAAAATCATGTAATTAAAAGTTTTCAATGTTTTAATGACATGATAATTTTTTTCGATTTAAGAAAAATCGTGCTTGGCGTGCTTTTTTTACAGCAAAGCTGTATTTTTGATTGATTTTATGAATTTTTAGTAGAAATCATATGCAATGTTGAAAAAAATTACAAATTTCGCTGATTTAATATTTAAAAGAAATGGTCTGAAAATAAATTTTCGATGTTTAGCTTTGACTGGAAATTCTCGCTTAAATCAATAATCTCGTTTATTGAAAAAGATATTGAATGATTGTCTAATAAAGCAAAACGGTTTTAGACTTTATTTTTCGCGAGGAAAAATACCTTAGACAATGCCAAGGTCGAAAAATGGTTTTTTTCAGCCTCTAAGAGTCAATATACCTCGAAGAAGATGCTTAAAACCACTCGAAATAAGTGAAAAATCACCCAGACATTATCATCGTCGAAAGTTGATTCGTTTGACCGCAATAAATTATAAAATTTCGTTTGAAACAAATGAAGATAGAATGTGTCCTATGAAATAAATATCAAACAAATGAAGACCGCATGTGTCCCTATTTTTCTAAATTTTATGAAATTTTGGAGAAACATTGGTTGCTAGGAAAATATCTCGCTTAATAGACCGTCGATCGAAGTAATTTTGGATCCGTTCGACAGGAAATCGACGATAAATATATAGTATCCAAGAACAGTTACATGAAAAATAAAATAATTCCAGCGTCATTTCAAACTAAGATTTCATTTGTTCGAAAAACCGTTTTCTTTCCTGTAAAGTTAGTCGGGAGGTCTCGCGCTTTTATATCAGCATATAACTGTTGGCGTCCGCGTGCTTGGCGCGATACTCAACGTGATATTTGCTCTCACCTGAAAATGCGGCGACGAGACACAGCGTGCTATCTGCCTAAACAAGGGTTCTTGAATTTTGACAAATTGAATCGGTTCTATAACATCAAGTATTTCTTCAATTTCACCGAGAAACATAACCTCCTTCTGGCTGCATGTTTTAGGCCAGAATTTTAGCAAGCCCCTGACAACTGGCTCAGTCAGTGTTGCGTCTTTTTCCAAAAATTGTACCACGCAATACGCCAGTTGCGCGTGATACAGTGACAAACACTTAACCTTATGCAGCGGTAGCAGCACCTGCAAACCAAAGTCGTTTTTATCAATAATCATGAAATCGGTAATGCAGTAAAATGAAAGGAAAAAAAAGAAAAAAATCTCTGTGATTACCTTGACTAAAAATTGCTTGTGTTCCACCTTCAAAGGCAGTGCAAAACCATTGATAATGCTGCCAAGAATCTCCAATAATTCTCCAACCCCATTAAAATGTTCTGTCTCGTACACAAACCTAAAAAAAAAATTCACAAATAAATAAGAGAAAACATTTCTCGAGTCAAAAGAATCAAATCACGTCACAAATCTAAAAGAACTTTAACATCATCGAAAAATTTATTAAAAATAACACAAAAGTATTTTATTTTTTCGATTTTTTTTATTTTTAACAATATCTCGATAAATATGGAGGAAAAAAATGTCAGATTAACTTTTTTTTTTAATCTCTGATAGTTTTCGAGATATTATCGATTTTTTGAAAATTTAGATTTTTACAAATATCTCGTGATTAACGAAATATTTGAAAAAAAAAATTATCTGACGTTTTTTGTAGATAATTGAATTTTCTACAAAAAACGTTTCTTCTTTCAACATTTTTCATCATTATGTTCAATTACCGAGTTATCAATAAGAAAGAAAAAAAGCAAAAAACGAATATTTTGAGATTAGAATGGCTTACGGTTAATTTTTTAATAAAACATGAAAAAAAGGATAAAAAAAATTATTAACATTAGTGACGTATAAGTAAAGTTGTAATAAAAAAAGCAAATACCTGAGGAAAATATTATTTATCTGTTTGCGTATAAAGGCTCGCAGACCAAGGAACTTTCCATAAATACGATGTAACACAGTTTTCAAAAAATCTCGTTCTCGTGGATCCTCAGAATCGAACAATTCTAATAGCTAGTAATAAAAATAAATCATTATTCATCATACTTGCCATAATTATATATGTGTTATATTATATGTGTTTTTTTTTTAATTTAATCTGTAACACACATAGATAGTAAATATATATTTACCTGTAAAACGAATTTTTGGTCAATAACTTTTTTTCCAATTGGCGGTTGAAAATCCGATGACTCAAGAAAACGTAAAAAGAATTCGTAGACCAATTGTAAGTGTGGCCAGCTTGCCTCCAAGGTTGGATCATCCTCTTCAGGATCAAAATCCGGGTTTTCACTCGGTGGCAACGTTCGAAATAAATTTGCCGATATCTAAAAAAAACAATAGAAAATTTTATTATCAATCAATATATCTCAACTTTCAGTCTCTCCCCCTATTCGCCCATATTAAAAATGTTTTTATAAAAAAACAAGTCAAATTTATTGTAAATTCTGATATAAAGTGTAAATTAAAAAAAATTTTTTTTTTTTACTCTCTAATGAAAAAATATCGGATTTCTGATATTTTAAGGGTTCTCACATAAAATCTTTTGAATAAAAAATGTTTTCGAGCCCACTCATGAATTTTTAAAAACTCTAAAGTAATTAAAATTCTAATAATTAATATTTATCTTTTTTTCTTACTGTAGAAAATTTTTTTTACATCTTTGAAATACATGTATATATATATTTTTATAGGTCACAAAATTTTTTACTAATTTCGATAGAGTATAATGAATGAATATTTAAACAGAAAAAAAATTTTTTAATCTTCAATATTGAATAAATGTGATATTGGTTCATAGGTTGAATGTAAAATGATGTTATTATTAGAAAAACATTGAATTGATCATGAAAAATGATAAACAATTGGAATTTCAAAATTCACAGCCAATTTTTGTGGGTTATAGAGACTATTAATTTTTATCGATGCTGTATTAATTTATTTTTTTTTTTACTTTTGTGATAGAATTTAGGTGATATTGAAAATAAAATCTTAATATTATTATTTACAGATTATTTGAAAACATGAAAATTATTTAAAAATCATTTAAAAATTAAAATTTGTATTTAAGGTAAAAAAATCTGTTATGTAAAAAAAATTAACTCAAATTTGAATCATGGAGATTTTCTTGAAAAATGTCTTAATTAAAACATGCTAAACCATAATGTCAAAAGTCGATTTTTTTTTCTTAATATTTTCATAATAACTCAGTGAATAAGCGAAATAACAAAAAATATTATCAGAGTAAAAAAATAGAAAATTAAATTCTCTACAAAAAATATAAAATTATTTTTTTTCTAAATTTTGCGTTGTTTTCGAGATATTTAATAATTTTAAAAAATTCAAAATTCCATAAAAACAAAAAGTTATACAAAAAAAAACTATAAAACATTTTTTGAAGGAAATTTTAGATACTTAATCATTTAATTCTAATAACATTTTTCATTATCTTGCAAATTTACGTATTTATCGCCAAAACAAGTAAAAAAAAATCAAAGAAATTTTCCATCAGAACTAAAACGATCGAAAGCCCATGTTATATTTTTTCCTAAAAGCCAATAAAAATACTAGTGATAATTGAAATGACATTTTAACAAGCCCACCCAAAAAAAACAGCATGAAACTTACCATCTTGATAATTTCGGGGTAAACAGGCTCAGTAAGAACACCACGTCCAGCGGTGATATACTCAACCAACTCATTGAGAGTACTGCGTTTAATCTCTTTGCCCTTGAGATCAGCCACGGGATCCATAAAGTCAAAAGCAACGCAGCACTGCTGAAGTTTTCTGATAAACAAATCTTCTTGCTCGGATGGAGTGACATCTGCAACAAATAATCAACATTAAAAATCACTCAAAACAATTCATTAAAACCCTTTAAAAACGAAAAACGAAAAAAAAAAAAAAACATTAATTAAAGGACATTGTGAGAGTGAGAAAATGGTTACCTCGACTCTTGAAGGAAAACCTTCAACTCCAATAAGCCCCGAAGTCTGATTTATTGCGTTCAAACAAATGTCGTTATGTAAGGTAACTTTGTAAGGTCTTCTCGTGGCCACCACAAAAGACTCATGCACACACTTACTGCATGCCTTCATCAGAAAAAAAATTAAATAAAAAGCGGAAAATAACATTGATACACATACACACGTGCATAATAAATCAATATATATATGCGCTTGGGATATAATTGGCCTTTGAACACAAAAAAAAATGTGTCAATCAATGGCGGACAAAATAGAGAACAAAGAGGAAAAAAATTGAACGAAGAATGCAAAAAAAAACAACTTCCGGTACTCGCTGCTTCGATATTGCCACCTACATGGATGGCCAATACCGGTAGTGAGGTCAGCAGGGCAGTTATAAGGTTATTTCGGTACGTTCGTGGACTGAAATGGTTTTTTGAGTGAAGCGCGAGAACGCGGAATGGACTGGCCCAAAGACAAACGTTTATAAAACGTTTGCCTAAAAGCCGTTAAATTTTTCGAAATTTTAACGTATTTAAATTTTAGACACAGGCTGATACGATAAACAATGAAAAATGAGGAGAGGGAAGATTTTTAACAATGAATAGAGCGTGTAGATGAAAAAAAGTGAGGTTATGAGGTCGAGTGCTTTCTTTTTTACCTTGGAAAAAGCAATTGGGTGCTCGCGTGCTTGAATTCGCAGCACTATACACAACATCACTTGCTGTTGGTGTAATAAGCATGTGTTGATAAATATAAAGAAGCACTTGTTCGAGCGTCACCGGATTTTTTCATTCATACAGCCCTGGTGACGCGAGCGTCGTCGTCTCGGAGATGAAATTTTGAGCAACGGACATTTGTATTGATTGTGCAGGTGGGTATAAACCCTCCTCTTCGTCCCCCGTCTTTCAGGGTAGTGAGAGTCTTTAACTGAGTTTCCCTATAACCCCTGCAGCTTCTTCGTGTTAGCCTCGAGGAGGATATTCACGCCACAATATCGAATAAGACAGCGAGGGCGCGAGGAGAGCACCCAAGAGTGAGGTTAAAGGCTGGCCACCTCCGGCGCCGCGTCAATTTCATGACTATTTTCCTGGCAGCGTCAATATAATTCGAGGAGGTTTAACTTGGCACAGCAGAAGAGAGAGAGAGAGATCATCAATTGCATCAACAACCAAACTCTATATATCGTGCGTCACTATAATACCAAAATGGAGTAAGATTGATTTTTTTTTCATTCATTGATAAGTCAATAAATATGTGAAATAATGAAAAATTTTATTGGAATCAAATGATAAAAAATTAAATTCTCTACAAAAAATGTAGAGTATATTTTTGCATTATTATACTTTTTTTTCGAGATATTTTAAAAAATATGAATTTTCAAAAATCATCAAAATTTCTAGGATACAAAAAAAAAAAAATTCATTTCACCTTTTTTTTGTAGAAAATTTTAACTATAATTAATTAAATTTAGTAAATTTATTTTGTTATTTTTGATTATTTACCGAATTATTGTAGAAAAAACTCCATAACAGGAAAATTTTAAGAAAATTTTTTTTTTCATCTTCAACAAATGTTTTGAAACTCATTCTATGGCATAAAAAAATATAAACAATGCGTTGTTGAATTTTTGAAAAGGTTATAATCAACCTTGTTCCATTTTTTTTATTTTTTGGAATTTTTTTTTTTTGGATAACGAAACGAAATAGAAACAGTTGTTCATGTGAAATAATTAAGAATGAAATTTTCTACAAAAAATGTGAAATAATATTTTTAAAAATTCTGTCTCTCATTTGAGATATTTAAAAACAATAGAAATTCCAAAAAAAAAAAAAACCGACAATATCTCAAAAACTAAGGAAGATCCAAAAAAAATTTATTAAACACATTTTCTATAGATAATTTAATGCCAAATCATTTTATTTCAATAATATTTCTTATTATCTCACTTATTAATTGAGTTATTCCCAAGAAACCAAAAAAAAAAAAAAAACCATGAAATATTGAAAATACTGTAATTGAGAATAATGTAATGTAGTAAATAAACTAATAAGAGTAATGGATACAGAATTAGACTTTACGTCGACAATAAAGTCTGTGAGTAAATCTATAATTATTATTTTGAATTTTAAATCTGATGCTTGGCGTGCCTCTAACTTTTTAGATTAAACAAAAAGGCGCGCAAAACAGGTTCAAATCCCTAAAAAAAATACAATTTTCACAATTGTACTATTGTACTATCATTAATAAATTGAATTTCTATCGAATTTGGCCTCAACTACAGCGTTTTCACATATTTTTAAAAAAAGTGCATAAACTTTACGCTTATTATTTTACAGCATTATTTTTCATAAATTTTTTCTTTCCCTCACAACAATATACAAATACAGTGCAATATTGCACGCTCAACGCTCTTCTCGTGAGTTTATTTATAATTTCATTCATATCGCCATACTTTGCCGCCAGAGTTCGCGCCAAATGGCGGCCAACAGCAAGGAGGGTGCGAGGAGGAGGAGGAAATGACAAATATAAATTTTCGGGGGGCGAGAGGGGCCAAAGTATGAAATTGTAAACGAGGCTGGACTAGAAGAGTATGTGTACAGAGAGTTGATAAAGCAGAGGCAATGGAAGTGCAAACGCCAGGCGACGCTCAAGCAAGAGACCGTTGCAGACAAGGAGGCCATTCTGGATCAATACTCCCACCACAACTGTTCTGTCATGATCGCGCGGTCGTCGTCATCGTCCTCGTGCTCGTCGTCCAGGAGGTCACAGTGCACCTTACCAACACCTGAGCAGCGCGTTTGTTGCGCTTTCGCGTCTCATCCGTCAAATTACTCCAATTGTAGGTTACAATTGTCAGGATAAATCCCCAGACGAATGATCTTTGGCATTTATTGTATGCTGAGAGGCGATGCATCGATCGCGCGAAGGACATTGCGCCGAGGAATTACGTCACATCGATCGACACGTGCTCCGCACAGCAGGGAAACTCGAGGACACCGGGTAAACTTTCTTTCCATTCTTCCGCGTACACACCAGCCCCTCAAAATTTTCATTTTATGAACATTTCAGGTGTGCATCATCTACTAGAGAGATTTAATGAATCTAACCTCCCAAAATTGTGATTCTTGATGCATAAGAAAACTGCCATGATCTTGACAATGAAAATCTACACACTAATACGTTCATTTTATCCAATACAACACACATCCTTGCGTTATAGTTATTAAATGTGGAAAAGCCTGCGGTAAGAATTGCTTTGTTCTGCTCTGCAGCATGTCTCAGCACTATTCACTGCGCTACAATCAACATTTAAAACTACTCACTTCTTTCCTAGTGTTATTAGTCACAAAACCCCATGGCGGCACACAAGGTTATTGTCTTGCAAACACAGTTGTGTATGTGTGTGTGTATTAAGGGAGAATATAAAGTTGCGCAGAAGCAATGAGAGACTGACTGGGCGACATACGATGAGAACATTAACATCGTCCATTAGCCATTGTAATTAGATATGAGCTCCAGGGAGTTTCTACGTCCAAACACACAAGTTTCTCAACGTCGACTTATCATACACTTCAATATGAATACGTGTTTGACGACAGCAAAATGAGATATTATGTGGTAACACTGCAATTAATTATATCCAAGATCCAATGATAAAATCTGAAATTCAATATTAATCAATGTCTTACTAAACTTAAAAAATCTATGTGTACAATTGCAGTTGACTAAATGAAATCATCTATGAAACGAACAGAGTGTCATGACTAAAAGTGAGTAGGAAGACACTACATACCAAAAATGTGTGGGCAGATGTGCATATTTTATCGTGTGGCGACAATGCAAGTGGTGCATTGTCAGACGATTAAAAAAAAACGAGAGAAAAATTTTAATATCATCTACATTGGCACTGAATAATCCACGATTCAGACAGACAGACTGAGGTGATGACAGTATATAAACCGATTGAATCTTTAAAATCAATCGTTTGTCCCGGATGATTTTCAAGGATAAGGTGCAGCAGCAGCACATACACAGAGTTGAATTGTCAAGAGAGGCAGTAGAATGACGATGAAATCTAGAACCCGATGATGTAATACACACGACAGTCATCCACAATTATAATCCGGTGTATTTACACAACACTGATTAATCCATAAACAAAAAATAGTGTATTATTAGAGTAAACTGTAAAAAATTAAGTGAATAAATGTTTTAGCAAAGCATGCAGAGAGAGATTTCAATGATAATTCGACGTAATAAGGACTTATTTTTAGGCCAATGTTATTATAGATCCTGGCAGAGTGTGAGGTTAAAATCATGCCAAGAGTCCTGACAAATATGCCTGACTAATGGCCAAAAATGAATAGATAGAAATGTTTTTATGATATCAAAGAAGGTGTACCTTTGAGTTGAGGTAGTTGTTGCAACTCGACATCCTGTGAGTTGCGATATCTCGAGGATCCCTGTGATTTTTTGGATTTTTTCTTGACTGATCGCTTGGCGAACGGATCTATCCGATCAACGAACGTCGTAGCTGACATGTTGGGTTGGTTGCAGGCACTGCGGATGCTGGATGAGCTTGAAACGCCGGCGTC
The DNA here is from genome assembly GCA_002156465.1 of Macrocentrus cingulum. NCBI lineage: Eukaryota > Metazoa > Arthropoda > Insecta > Hymenoptera > Braconidae > Macrocentrus > Macrocentrus cingulum. Next base: position 27,085 of record MVJL01009734.1, read on the forward strand.
ACGCTCGTGCCTTGGATGCGTGTCTTTGGCGGAGGTCGTGGCGGCTAAACTCGACAGGAAGGACCACCCTGGCGGCGAGCCGGCGGCCGCATACCTTGACACACACTTGCAACTCGTTCAACACTATGACGACAGTCTGTGCATCCAGTTAGTCTGATAAAACAGCGTGTGTGACAGCAGTGTGTCAAGTGAATTGTGTGTTTTTTGGATGTTTGTTAGGCGTTGTCTGCCTCACTCGTTGACTTGGACTGCACGCACTCACCGCACAATCCTCCCTCGAGAGGTTATACACCTTTTTCGCTCACAATTCTGTAATAAAATAGTCACAAAATAAGTAGAGATTTATTTGGTATTGTCTCACTGTGATTTAGATCCGTTTGAACGTTGCTCCAGTACACTTACGAGGCCACGCACTCCCTCGCTCAGAACATTGCCTCTCACCCGCTTATATGAATTTTTCCTGGCGCTTGGAAAAACGGTATACGCGTTGATGCAAGTTTACATGGCACGCGTACGGAAAAGACGCGATGAACACACGTACGGTGTACACGCATACGCCCCGTCGCTCGCCTTTTTTTCACTCGACGAGAATTCGATAGCCGGGACCGGCTACGCGCCCGTCCGGATGCCGGAGTCCCGGAGAGAAAGAGTGAGAGCGACAGAGAGAAGGGGCTGATGCACGAATGGGCGACAGAGACAGCTCAACACCGTTATATCACGCCTCGTACAGCCGTGTGCGACAATCTTTTCTACAAGATAGTTTTCAGGTCGGGTTTTATCTTGCCAATGTACCTTGCTTCTCTGTCACACTCGGGTATTTCCAAGATGCCCACACGAAAATCCCTGGTCAGTATACGGTGGCGGACAGGCAGGCTCTAGAACAGCACTTGGCCGCCATATCAGCTGCTCGTTGCGGACGAGCTTGTTTCATTTTCGCACCGCACCGAGGGCGCCGAGACCTCCCGGGACGCGCTTCAGCATCGTCCGCGTCTCCGCAATTTCTTCGACGTGCCACCAAAGCTCACTTCACTCACGCACACACACGCCACACAAGTCTCTACACGCTTATCAGAGAATTTAGGCACGGGCCCACGCACACGGGCCGCGCTGGATGCCTTTGAAATTAAAAACGAAAAAAACTGTAGAGTTCTCGCACCCGTCGCCCTTCACTTATCGAAAAACCCCCGTTGAGAGGTGCCCCTTCTGTGCCTGAAAATAGTTATGTGCACTCGGCTATCATCGCGGATTCCGAAGTTTACCGATCATGCGCGCGAATGCCGCAGGCGGCGCCACTGCTCAGGCCTCTGTTTTTGTGTGTTCTAGAATAAAAATTTTTCACAAACATTTTCATAAAATATTTGATTTCCTCATATTCTTAAAAATACAATATTTTTACCTTTCTACTGATATATTATATTGAATTGATAATTATTGCTTGAAATGAAATATATCCATATTTTTCCCGCCAATATATTCAAAGACGAGAAAATGGCGCCTGCGACGTAATCTGTCTTTTGTACGCTACTGTCCCGGAAAAATTGAACGATCGTAATATAATTGAATTAATTATAAAGGTGCACATACATATACACAAATTATCCACGACATATATATTATCATTATATAGGTATTATAGAATTGAAGAAAGAAATAATATATTTTCAAAGAGTATATGTGTCAATATATACCGTCAACATAAAAAATTTTCCCTCCATCGCAATGCACAAAAAAATGTTTCGTCAGAGACTGTATGTACCAAAAATGGAGTTATGCATGTTTTTTAATTTTAATTCGGGTTTTATTTATAAAAATCAAAGTGTCATAACGTGAAACATTGTCGGAAAATTGTTTTTTCAAACTTATTTATAGTAAAATATATACCTGAGTGAGAATGAACGAATTGGAGCGATGTCCGGGAATGTATTGTGGTCGGAAATTGATGGACAACATCTGGACAGAGTGTGGTGCTTGCCCCAGAGGATTCCGCAGCAATTCATCATCAGCCTGTGTGTCTTGCGACGATTTACCGATGCTCTACGACTGGCTTTACCTCGGATTTATGGCACTGCTGGCTCTGGTACTGCACTGGTTCTGCATTGACATGGTCACCATGAAGAGGAATATTCCAAAGGAGGTCTTGGCAGTGCATGTTTGCGCCCTGGTAGAGATTGTATCCGCATCTCTGATTACTCTCCTGCTAACAGATCCCATAGGTCACCTCACACTACGATCCTGCAAGGCAAGAAAACTCTCCGACTGGTACACGCTGCTGCACAATCCATCGCCCAATTACGAGACCTCGCTGCATTGCACTCAAGAAGCTGTGTATCCACTGTAATTATCAATTAATAGACTGTTATTTTCTTCGATTAAAGATCCTAATGAAGTATTATTTTCCAGATACACAATGGTCTTTGTCTTTTATGCAATTGGAGTCATCATTATGCTCACCATCAGGCCAGTGATAGTTAAATTATTTTTGCCAAAGCAAGGCAAATTTTCTATCTATGCTGCTCTGTATTTTTTCCCCATACTCGCCCTACTCCATGCCGTTGGCGGCGGACTAATATGTGAGCTCAATCATTTGAAAAAATTTAAATTAGAAGAAATATAAATTTTTTTTCTTTGTTTTTTGCAGACTATTCTTTTCCCTATATTACAATCATACTGTCAGTGCTGTCAAATGCATCGCATTTTTCCTACAAAATGAATCAGGTAAAATATTGTATAATAACAATGAGTATATTTTGTTATTTTCTTTTTTTGTCGAAATTTTCCAAGGGAAATCCCTCGGAATTTGTCATGAATTTTTTGATTTTTCAAAATATCTTGAAAACCAATTGAAATACAAAAAAATGTTATTCTACATTTTTTATAGGAAATTAAATTTTCTATTATTTACTTTTTATAATATTTTTCGAGATTTCGCTTATTTACCGAGTTATCAAAAGATTAATGACAAAAAAAAATTCTCATACGCCCCTTTGACATTACTGACGATGTGTAGTTGGAATCATATTTGTTACAGACGATGAAATCGCTGTTACTGAGCACCGTGTCGGAAGTAAAGGATGTTGTGGTCATCCTGGGTCACTGGCTCTTGCATGCATATGGAATTATAGCTGTGGCAACGCTACGTGAAGTGAATATTCATCCGGCAATGTTGGTTTTAGTGCCGTTGCCCGCACTCTTTTACATGCTCACTGCAAAGTTCACAGATCCACAAAAGTTTCATATCGAGTAACCTTTTTTTTTAACCATATACAATATGAATATTAATTTTTTTATGCAGTTGAATATAATTTATTATTAGCAGTTGAGTATATAGTTCATCTGCATTCACATCCATTAAATGCATTGTAAGCGATTACATTTTATTCGAGTTCAAATTTTATCGTGGAACATCATAGCTCACTACAAGAGTGCTTTTGGGCTTCATCTCGATATTTTTCGCCTCAAGAGTTTCTCTGCAAATTGAAAAAAATCATTTAAATCAATTTTTTATTTACTTTTAAATATTGTAATACTCACGGTAGGTCATTGCCATTGTTCCAATTTGGACTGGCACTGTGAACCTTTACTTCTGCCGACACGTGTGGCAAATTTGACACATCGATTGTCGTAGTTGCATCTGCCGCTTGATAAGCAACTAAAAATCCAGTAGAATCATTTCTAGCTCTGTAACAAAAATTTATTTATTCAATAAACAGTGAAAATTATTATTGTGGCGATTTTCAAGATGAAAAATATGCGAATATATTTAAAATTAATCTTAATACATTATAATAATAAAAAAAAGTTTTTCTTCTGTAGAAAATTGAAGAAAAAATAATTTTTTTTTCGATAATTTTTTACAAAAAAAAAATACTAGTGCTATATTACATAATTATTTCGCATGAATTTGGGATTTGGGGGTGTGCGATAGTCTTTAAAACATCGCCAGAGGGTTAAAAGTTTTTCCGGGGACTTTTTCGACTCCAATGCAACTATAAAATCAATTTCATCGCTAAGTAAAACATTTAACATTATATTTCATAATTATTTCCGACAAATTTGAGGTTTAGGGGGTTGTTAATGGTCTTAAAACGATTCTAGGGGGTTGTTGATTTTTTTTTTTAGTATTTTTGCAACTCCAAACTGACTTTAAAAAAAATCTCATGGCAGGGCAAAACGTTTAACACTATATTTTATAATTATTTTCGAATTTGTTAAATGGTGTGAATTTTTTGTAATTATCATGAATGGCTGAAATGCCAACCCCGAACAAAGATTTGGGAATTTATTATATAGCATCATATTTTTCGAATATAAATGATTTTTTTCAGTTAAAAAAAAATAATAAATAATAAGAAAAAACAGCCTTTTTAAATTTTTAGCAAAATCATCTACCGTTTTTATGACTTTAAATATGCGATATATCGGAGAAATTTGATTTATCTCAACATAAAAACTTTTAAACACGATTATACTTCCTATCTAATCTTAAAATAGTCTGAGAGAAGATGGAGTTCTTAAATTCAACACCGCCAGAACAATAACTCAGGATACAGTCAATTTAGTCTCAATTGATTGAACGTTATCATGACGTGGAAAAGATTCTACTAGCATTCAAGATGGTGTCTAACAATTTTTTTAAAGCATTTACAATCATGCAAAAGTCTCTTAAACAGTGAAGAAAAACAACTTAAAAACTCACCTCGTATAGACAAAAACTGTGTCGTTAAAAACCGTGGAATTAAAGTTGCCATGTTGAAATGAAATTGACGTTCGACGTTGCATCAATTTTGAAAATTGAGTTTCAAATGCCTTGCCACCAATGTCAGAAATCTTGAAAATTGGTGTGCCAGGCAGAAGCATAGACATCAGAGCAATGCTTTCAACGACGTCTCTTGACACATTATACCTCGGAAGCCTTCGATCCACATTAAACTGCAATAATTTTACATTGAAACGTCAGAAATACTCATATAAAAAAATAATATATTCTACTTACATTCCAACCACTCCAACCCACGTATTTATTACTAATCCAGCGATCAATAGCACTTTTCATGGCATTGGCATTTGACGAGAGGTTGCTATCGATCAGAGTAAAATGTGAACTCTGCGGCAATTCAACCAACATTTCTTGTTGGTCTTGATTATATATATTTAAAATATCATCAGCACTTGAATTAGAAAGACCAAACAATGCGTCTTTGTTAGTCAGATTTTTCACATGATCGTGCCAAATCCGCAGAATGGCTTCATTTTTAGGCTGATCTCGAGTACGTGAGTGGACTAGAGAATTATAATCGTCGCCAACTGAAGTACGTAAATCCTCGTTATTAAATGCAGGATCTTCCGTGAGATATTCCACAGATCCCAGTCGAAAACCACTGATACCGCGGTCAATCCAAATTTTAAAAATTTTCTTAAACTCTTCGATAACAGCGCTGTTGGTGAAATTAAAATCGGGACAATTGGGTGCGACTTGATGGAGATACCACTGCCGACGTGTTGGATCCAATGTCCAGGCTGAACCGCCGCTCACGCTCAACCAATTGTTTGGCCGGGAGCTATTGCCTGCCTCCGGTTTCCGCCAAATATAGTAATCCGTGTAGGGTTTCTCATTTTGCACGGATCGCTGGAACCACGAGTGATTCTGCGACGAGTGGTTCGGGTCAAACTCGAGAACAACGCGAATGTCACGTTTCTTGGCTGCTGCGATGATTTTCTCCAAGTGTTCCCGCCCGCCAACTGCCGAGTTGACATCCTCAAAATCGATTATACCACCGGGACTGCCTTTGAGGAAGGAAACCAGCGAAATTGCTTGAATGCTGCTTGATCGCAGGTGGTCGAGCATCGACTCGACTGCTGCCAGATTCTTGTCTGCGATATCGCGCGGTTCGATTTGAATCAGTGGACTCTTTTCCCACCATGGCCGCGGGGTGGGACACTTTGGTGCCATAGCGATTATCGCCACAGCTCCTGCCAGCATTGCGAACCAAATTATCCAGAATCCGATGAATAAAATCCAGCGCAATCGCACCCAAAATGGATCGTTGGCGTACTTCATTAATTCCTCCTTTCCCATGCCCGATAAAGTGTTTTTCACGTTCTCAATATCGATCTTGGCGTCTCCATTCTCGGCGATATATAGTACCTGCAAATTGTGAGTATTTATTTGATTGAAACTTTGTGTAGGTATTTTATTCTGATGCAATCGGAAAATCCAGAGCAATTATTTGCGCTTATGAAATTTCGATTATTTCCAGAAAGTAAAAAAAAAATGTTTATTCCCAACATCTTTGGATATTATAGAAAAAAATGTCTCAAAAATTGGATTTTTGAATGAACTTTATTTGATTATGAATTAAAATTTTACTATTTTTTTCTCATGATTTTAAATGGATTTTTTAATTCATTGAAATTAGACAATTTGGGAAGTGTTGATGAAAAATCTATCAATATGCCTACGGGCGCCATTATTATCAAAAGGCGTCGACCATTTTTTGTCAACTAAAAAAAGCGCGATAAAAAACCCAGTGAATTCTGAGAGAAAACTATGACTCACTTCAGTTGGAGATTTATCGGGATTAATGCTGGCCTCATCAGCTATCATTTTCTCTTTGGCGCCATCATCCAGCTCCATTTCATGATCTTTCTTTACCATGGTATCCTTATCGGATTGAGCTGCAGAATCGTCTTTCAACAACGGTTTGTACAAGGCAACTGATCCGTTGTTCGTGCCATTGGCATCTGGCAGCGGGGGACATTCTACGTTATTTCTCCCACTCTCCATCGTAGACTCTCAAGGATATTCGTCTCGCGAGTTATATAATCTGACGAAATGGCAGAAGAACTTACTTGGCAAGTACGTAGAGTAGCAAACTCGTTTTATGTACACTCTCTTATTGTCACACATTCACTATTACACACACATGCACGAAAAATCTTGTATAATCATGTGTGATCAATACGGAAGAAAGTGGGGGACGAAAAACGGCAATATGGCGTCGACGCGCCAAATGGCGCGCATTTCTATTTGCGCATTATTTTGAAAATGTTCTCAACAAAAATATAAAGAAAACACTCATATATATTTATTGGTTATTATTTATTTATTTATTTTATTATACTAAGGGAAATAAGAAAAATTTTTATCAGAGTTAACTTTTTCTGAGTAAAAATTTCTAGAAAAAACATCAAATAAATTTTTTTTATATGTATTTTGTATAATTTATAAAATATCACTGATATATTGAAATTCTTCTTTTTTCAAAATATCTCAGAAATGAGGTAAAATATAAGAAAAATATACATGGTGAAACTATAAAGCATATCCCTTTTAGTTATTGTTATAAAAAGTTTATAATTTATTATTAAAACATGATAAGTCACATTGAATGTAGGAAAAACACAATCATATACAGGCACTGTATATTGCGGTAGTTTTCGTTTATAATTCAAAAAATACACCGAGTTTTATGCCAGTTTTAGAGACCAAAGCTTTGGTGATAAAAAAAAAACAGATTATGATCAATTTCAAGTGTTTTTATAAAGCATTGCAGTCGTGATCGAGTCTACGCCCAAAAAAAAAAAATTCGGACGGTCGCAAAAAATGAAAATAAATCATTGATTATAACTAAATGAACAAATACAGCATATGAAATTTTTTTTACATGAAGATTTAAGTGTCGTGAATAGAAAAAAAAAAAGATTTGCAGTAATCGAATCAAAATTCATCGAGTACCATACCAGTTTAACTAGAAATATTAGCGAAAATGGACTAGGCGAGTGTAGAATCCATGTAAATTTATAATCATTTGACTCTGATAAAATTTTTCGTTATCATGCTTAGTTACCGAGTTATGGCGAAAAAACCAAAAAAAATCATGAAATTGGCGAGATATGCAAAAGGATATTATACCATTTAAAAAACTTTTCAAGACGAAAAAAAAACAGGTTTTTTTTCTTAACAAACATCATGAAACGTTTTAAAAATAAATATAACCGTTTTTAACTGACCTAACCCAGGTTTTCCTACTCTAAAACTATAACAGTCAATTTTACGTCATTTTGGCATTATTAAGAGCATGTCCTTTATGCTTTGGATAAGAGATGTACAAAATGAACAAAAAATTTCTTCTACATTTTTCGTGGAGAATTAAATTTCCGATTATTTTATTCTAATAACATTTTTTGCTATTTCACTTATTTACAAAGTCACTGCAATATCACAGACATTCACGCATGCAATATTTATAATATATATTAAATTGTGCTTACTATATACATTTAATCGTCAACAATATACATTAAAAAACCTCAAAATGATATTTTTAATACAATAAACAAATTCAGTGCTGTAAGTTATAGCTTACATTTAGAGAAAAAAAATTATCAAACGTGTCGTGATTTGACTTGTAAATATCATGAAAAACCACTATCTCAAATAACAAAAATTAACCTGAATATTTATAAATTTGAGTAATAATTTCAGCTGACAAAACGTTCATCCAATTGATGTAGATGACGTGATGAACAGATACTTGGAACTAAACAAAAGTAGATCAAGACCGAGAGGACAATAACACCGACTAAAGAAGCCCAAAAAATCCAGAAAAGTAATAAACGCACTTTAATCCACACTGGTTGAGCAGTGTGATACTCATAGTTTCCCTTTAATTCTGCAACATAAAAAATATAATTTCACTCAACTTTTCAACGATAAAATTTAATCAATATCACTCACCTGTTTTAAATTGTTTCAAATTTAAATCATTAATACACACTCTATGCTCAATCAAATATGTTTTCTCAGTCGACATAACTTTTTCACTTTCTGCAGAATAATGACGCCTTCCGAGAAAATCCACGATTGTCTGGTGTACACAAAGTCATAAATATTTATCTTTATATATGTATACTGTATACAATATTTAAGAACACAATAATGATAATAATGCTACTAGAATAGCAGAAAAAAAAATTACAATAAATCAATTCAAAAATTACAATTATTAAATAAACTAATAAAATCATTAATTACTATATTTATAGCTGATTTTTTTCAAATTCATAATTAATTTATGTTTTTTGTACAAGTCAAAAAAATTTTTTTTAACTCTAAACACGACTAAAATGCTTTTTTTCACTCTATAAAACAATTGTTATACAAAAACAAATTATCTAGTTGACATATTTTTCAAGTAAAGTCTCCAATAATTAATTAAATTCCACTATAATACAATAAATTACATAAAAAACAGGCAAAAGTTGTATTCTTACACCGAACAACATTGTTTTCACTATTAGAATGTGCTGGAAGTATCGAGAAGAGTGCCTCTGACTCAAATGTGTTACTATGCTTTAACAATAAAATCTATATCAAGACATGGGTCTTATTATAGCATCACTTAACACCAACTAATCCAGAAATAAATCCGACTTGAAGATTTTTTCTCGGCCAGTGACAATAATTCTCTTCCTGCCGGCAACAATGCACACATGATTAAATCTATTCACGCGGCGAAAGCTCTAAAATACACTTCAATGCAAAGATTAATAGCACTACCCATGGAAGGTCATGGATTATCTTGCAAGTGATATTACAGTACGTATATAACAAATTTATAAAATATTTAATGAATTATTTTACAACCGGGCAAATTTATCAGCTTGATGGTGATAAATTGTTGTAAAAATGGCTTCTACTTGAATAAATAACGCATTTATGTGTTCATTTATTGACTGGATTATGCCTAAAATATCTTTTATTGCCCTTCACCACGACACATATCGCGTCTGTAACAGATATGTCCAATCATTGACGTCATTTCACTCGATTTTCTTTGTCTTCGACTGTTGCAAACTGCTCATGAGCTTCGGCACAATCTCTGTGAAGATTACCGTGCCTACAAACACGAGAATTGTGCCAATCCAGTGGTAGATACTGAATACATTTTGGAAATAAACGATGGAGAAGAGGAGCGACATGAATTTTCGAAGAGTCACTACGAGAGTCACGGTCAGCGACGTGCACTCGGTCGTTAAAACAAATACAGAGCTAATGCACAAGTATCTGAAATAATTAATTAAGGAATAATCAAGTAAATAAAGGGGTTATATCCAGTTGGAATTTTTAAAAAAATCATGTTTTTTGCATTTTCGATTGATCCGAAATTTTGATGAAACCATCTTAGATATATTGTTCAAGTGCTAATCTAAGGAATAAAACTTCTAATAATTATTTCTATTTTTTTTAAACAATTTTTCATGGAAATTTTTTTTAAGGATGTATAGGCCAAAATCTTTCAACAAGGGAATTGACCCAAATTCAAATATACGACAATGTAAGTCGATTCGCACCGTCTGGTAAAAAATTGGGGTATTTTATCGTTATTTTAATTCGGAAAATTAATTTTTCAAGTCCCATTTACCCCGTGTTGACTTGCCGAAAATGGACGCTATTCTTCAGAAATCAGCTCAGAGGTCCACCATTGCGCGATAAAACGTGGCAACGTTGTATGATGTTGAGGTTATGTATACGCATAAATGCGTATGTTTTTTCTAGAATATTTGATGAATTTTAAGCACCCAATTTATAACTATACTCTATTTTAATCAATTTTATAGAATATTTTTCACTTCATTCCATAAGCTTTTCAACAAATCGCGATTTTTTTAGATATAGTTGCCACGTTTACAACAAATTTGAATGAACGGCTTTGATTGATTGCTGAAATAGTTTCCTACTTGACTGTAAAATAGTCATAATAAAACTTTTTATTTATGAAAATATTCAATATTACTATTAATGAACGAAATTTTTTACTAAAAGATGTTAAAATTTGTTAAAAAATTATTTTAAAAACTTGACGGGCTATGCATCTGGATGTAAACTGGAAATGTTATTCGATTGACAGGTCACTAAATTTGAAATATGTTATAGAAAAATAATTCCGCAGCCGTATTCGATAGAGTTTCAAAAAACAAATTTTCAGAATCTTCAGAATGTGCTTGATTTTTTCACCGCATAAAATTGTGACCAATCCGGGGTCGTTAACGAGACATTAATTATTAAAAATTGTTATTTCGGGAGCGGATAAGCGTGGCCATGTGCTAAAGCCAATCGTTGCAAACAATAACATTTCCTCAATATTTTTTGACGAATTATTAGTGCGATTGTAAACTTAAATATTGACACTATAAACAACAATACTCTTTGAATCGTAAAATAAAATACCTATTCAAAGACCAAAACATCTTTTTTTTCAGCCTTGCAACTGGATATAACCCTCGCCGACAAACAGCAACGTCATCATGACACAAAACAATGGTTTAACCTCGACAAAAAGGATACTGTGTAAGAGCATTGCCAATTAAATATGCTATCGTTTTTGGTAGAGTAAATCCAACGATCGTGAGCGGTTCAGACGCCAGGGCTAGTCTGAAGTGATCGTAGATATTGGGCGCCAACGTTAAAAAAAACGGAAGCGGCAGGAGGTGCTGGAAAAAAAGTAAAATTCATGATTTAAACTGTCGTCAGTAGACTAAATTATTACTTACAGTGTAGTATAAAGCTTCTCTCGGATGTTTTCCGTATTTTTTGTACAGAGTTTCCTGCAAAATTCCCATTCTGGCAGAGATAAAGAGTGCCACAGTGAGCAGAGTGATGCCCAGGCTCCACCAAAACAAATTTTCCATTGGTGTGGGTGGTGCAACGTTCTCCGGCAGCTTTTGGAGCGATTTAACCTCTTGCCCGCTGATAATTGTGCAAATAACTATCCCCAGTGTGATCATAAACACCGAGAGATACTTGCTAAAGACGTACTTTTTCTTTAATATGATGATTCCCATGATCATGTTGGCTATTAGAGACCCCTGAAAGCATTAGACGGGGTTGGAGTGTTGATTTGCGGAGGTGGAGACTTGAATTGGTCGACTTACCGCTCGAAATATCATGTGTAGTGGCATGGGAATGTTAAAATCGAATGCATAATTGTTGCAAACGCTTGATAGAAAAAACATTGCCACTAAAATCATGTAATCTTTGATTCCAATTCGCCGCTGTGCGGTACCAAACTTGGATGTAAATATCAAACCCTCTATTGATATAAAGAGGAATTGTGTAAATGTGATGAGATTTCCACTGCCAGGATCCTCCCTAAAATGATATTTTTTTTTTTTGGATATTAGTAATGATTTTGAGTATTTTAAGGTTACTTACTTTACTAGTAATTCTAAAAACACTACGTTTGTACAACATCCTAAAAAAACGAGACCTATCGCAAGTGGCACTATCATTTTCGTGTCAACTTAGTAACACGTAACAAATTAAAATTGTAAAATATAACCTAGAAATACACTATTTACAGCAGACTGGAGTGCACTGAAGTGCACGGATGGCGACGTGTGCACTAACAGCTGTTGTTAGCTTTATGTGCGTATGTCGGTGTGAGAGGTGGGGATTGGAATTAAATGTGGCGCGCTTGTAACCTGACAAATCATATGGCACGCGCGCGCAGACAGGAAATTTGCGGAAATTGAGTCAAAATATTATACACGACGATTGCACATGTGTGTCACATATGATAGTTATACATATCGTGTAACAATTGTTTCAAATTCTTAAAGATTTTCAGAAAAAATTAAAAAAGAAAATTTTTTTAATGAATTTTTGTTGAGTCAAAAATCTCATAATTTAGATTTTGGAATTTTTTAAAATTTTCTTTGGAATAACTCGATGAATAAGCGAGATAGCAAAAAATGTTATCAGAGTAAAATGATTAAAAACTTCATTCAAAAATAGCAAATATTAATTTATCTTAAAATTCTTAAACTAGGTATACTATATTTGATGTTTAGAAAATGTATAATAAAAATTTTAAATTTTCCTTTCTTTCAAAAATTGCAATAATTTTAGAACGCAGTATTTTTCTTAAATTCAATATCACAAGATTTTTATTGAATTTTTGTAAAAAAAATGTCAATTATTAATTATCAACTAGCATACATATCGTAGCTTATTAATAAATACACAAATTGATTATTCTATTTATAAAAAAATGTCTTAATTTATGGTATTTTTGTACTTTTGATTCAATTTGCCTCTACTGATGGAATAATGCCGTTAATATTTGACGTCCTCGGCGAAATCTTCAACCTCACACCAGTGGCATTGGTGAGAACGATTGCCGAGCTGAGTTGCAGCTGATTTGAGCTGTCAACTGAGTGAATTTCGTAAGCTCGCAGCAGAGATAAGATGCATATTTTTACTTTCATCGTTCCTAACTTCCAGCCAATGCAGTTGCGCGACCCGGCGCTGAAGGGGATGTACGCAAAAGTGGGTAGCTTTGGTTGATCTGGAAGAAATCGCTCGGGTTTGTATACCTCAGGCTGAGGAAAGTAGCGAGGATCTCGGTGGAGCATAAAAACATTCACTAAAACTGTTGATCCTGATGGGATTTTGTTGTCCACTACAAATAAATATTTTGTAGTTTATAAAATGTTAAATAATTATTATTATTTCACATACTTATGTTGATTGGTTGATAAATTTGCCGAGCAATCAGCGGCACCACGGGATAAATCCTCCAACCTTCTTTTACGCATGCATCCAACCACGTGAGTTTATTCAGATTCTCCGGCGTTATTTCATCGTCTCCAATAATTTCTTCATACTCTTGCAGAATTTTTTTCTGTAAAACGAAACAATCTATTGAAATAACACTGAGAGAATTTTAGTAAAAAAAATTTTAATAAACAAAAAAAACAGTTTTTTGGTTTGTAATAAGTACAATAATAAAAAGAATAAAACATTTAGGTCACTAAAAATTGAAGATTTTTAATGACTTGATTGTTTTTTTTTTTTTTGTTCAACGGAAATCGTGCTTGTCGTACTTTTTTTTTTACAGTGAAGCTGTATTTTTGATTGATTTTATGAATTTTGAGTAGATATCATATGCAATGTTGAAAAAAATTACAAATTTCGCTGATTTAATATTTGAAAGAAATGGTCTGAAAATAAATTTTCGATGTTTAGCTTTGACTGGAAATTTTCCGCTTAAATAAATAATCTCGTTTATTGAAAAAGATATTGAATGATTGTCTAATAAAGCAAAACGGTTTTAGACTTTAATTTCCTCGAGGAAAAATACCTTAGACATTGCCAAGGTCGAAAAATGGTTTTTTTCAACCTCTAAGAGTCAATATACCTCGAAGAAGATGCTTAAAACCACTCAAAATAAGTGAAAAATCACCCGGACATTATCATCGTCGAAAGTTGATTCGTTTGACCGCAATAAATTATAAAATTTCGTTTGAAACAAATGAAGATAGAATGTGTCCTATGAAATAAATATCAAACAAATGAAGATCGCATGTGTCCCTATTTTTCTAAATTTTATGAAATTTTGGAGAAACATTGGTTGCTAGGAAAATATCTCGCTTAATAGACCGTCGATCGAAGTAATTTTGGATCCGTTCGACAGGAAATCGACGATAAATATATAGTATCCAAGAACAGTTACATGAAAAATAAAATAATTTCAACGTCATTTCAAATTAAGATTTCATTTATTCGAAAAATCGTTTTCTTTCCTGAAAAGTTAGTCGGGAGTTCTCGCGCTTTTATATCAGCATGACTGTTGGCGTCCGCGTGCTTGGCGCGAGACTCTATACCGATTCTCTTGATGATGTAACATAAAAAAAAGTTTTTATCGTATTGGAGATGAAAAAAAAATTTTTTCAACTGGCAAGATATACCTTCATTAAAATTTTATAGTAAATTTAATCTTCGTCAATAAATTCAGTCTCAAAACTAATAACTTCTGAATATTATTATTATTATTATTCACATTGCGAATAAGTTTTAAAGTATATCTGAATAAGATAAAAAAAATTGTAGAAAAAAAATTTCTTTAATTTTCAAACAGGCATAATATATCGTTTGGAAATTTTGTTTTAATAAACTTTTATAATGTTTTTACGATAACTCGATAAATAAGTAAAATTTCAAAATATTATTAAAGATAAATGATTGGAGATAAAATTTCCTACAAAAAATGTTTATTAAAACTTTTTGTTAACTTTTACTTTTTTTTAGAGAAATTTTTATTTTTCAAAAATATTTTGACAATTACGAGAAATACAACAAAAGTTTATATTCTATATTTTTTATAGAAAATTAAATTTTTTATCATTTTACTCTAATAAAATTTTTCATTATCTCACTTATTTATCGAGTTATCGAAAAATTAATTAATTTTCGAAAAAAAAAAAATTATTCAGTTTTTCGGCATTAATAATGATATATATTGTTGAAATTTTCATTGAAAATTTTCATATAATGTAAAAAAAAAAAAGAAAAAACGAAAAAAAATGTAAATTAAAAATTGAGGAAGAAAATAAGTGAAAGATTCTTTTGACAAGTATAAGTATATATATAAAGTAATTTTGCAACAAACCTGTTTAAGGAATATAATTAAAAGAAGTGGATTTTTTTACCTGATATTCCGGATGGTGCCCCAGTGAGTACAGAATCCACGAGACACTGGTAGCGACAGTGTCATGACCCGCAAACATAAATGTATTGACTTCGTCGCGTATAGTTTTATCAGTAAGACTCTTGTCATTGGCAGCATATTCAAGAAGCAGATCGAGAAGAGCTCTTTTGCGACTGGTTGACTCGTTAAAGTTACGGTCATGATTTATCTTCCACTCAGCCTTACGCTCGGCAATTATCTATAAATCACGAGAAAAATGTTATTTTTTTTTTTATAAAATCATAACAATATCAATAATATTTAACTGTACAAATTGATTAAACATACATTGTCAACAAAGTTGTGAATGACTTCGAGCTGTTTTGTGTGCTCCTTGCCCAAAGAAGTCCGGCGGAATACAGGGTCGTACGACATCCAAATGTTAGTGAATCTTATTTGAATAATTGACGACATCCTAAACAAAAATTTGTCATATACTCAACAATTTTTTAACCATTTAAATTTCTCAAAAACAAAAAAACAAAATTTTCAAATAAAAAAGTAATCAAAATGAAAAATAAAAATTTTTGAATTTCAAAAAAGCAAAAAAAAAAACCTTTTTTAAAAAATATTCCTAAAAAATCAATATTAAAAAAAAATTGTGAATTTAAAAAATGTAAAAAAACCAAAATTTCAAAAAAATCCAAAAAAAAAAAAAACAAAATTTGAAATTTTTAAAAATCATTTTCAAATAATTTTAAATTAAAAATAATCTTTGAATAAAAAATTTTGAATAAACATTTTTTTTTTTTTCAAATATACTCACGTTTCTACGGCCTGCACATACTCATTTCGAAAATTTGTTTGAGCATTAATATGGTATCCCATACTGGTATCTAAAAAATAAATAATTATCGCGTTTAGTCAATAAATCCTAATTTTAACGAAAACGACGAAAAAACAATTAGAATTCTGAGGAAAAAAAATTGTAATTACCACAAATTATATCCAATGCAGCGCGTTTGGCGTATGGAAGAATATTAAAAATATTGCCAATTTCCGACTGAAGACAGGACACCATGATATTAGCCTCGCGAACAGTCGACTTGAGGTATTCCTGTTGTAGCTCAATGTGAAACGTTGGTGTAAGTAGTTTCCGTTGCGAGTGCCACGTGTTTCCTGCAATAAAAGTACATACACAACTCTTTAAAATGCCAAGAATATAATTGTATTAACGTTGCATCGCACAGTCACGTTGCTCTCCATCAACGCACGTGATAAAAAAATGAGCATCATCAGTCATTGTGCATTTAATAATCATCTCAGGTTCAATTAGCATAGTAAATAAAATTGTTTTCAAAGTTTTTCATCTCCTTACAGTAAGACAATAAAGTTATAATAAGTAAAAATAAAAAATTCCCGGATTAATCAGAAAAGTCCAGTTATTGCGGAACAATGATTTATTTATACCTAGGCTTATTATGAATATAAAATATTACATGTCGGAAAAATATGAAAATATAGCACACAGGAGAGTGACATTAATGGCGCCAGTATAGTTATCCTCATCAATTGTTTTTTGCCCGCGGCCATGTCACGAAATATTTGTCGTCTTCACCTATATATACTTCGAGGCGAGCCAAAATCCCGGGCAAAAAATCCTCGTGGCATAACGGATGAATTAATCGACTGAAGGACATATATAGCCCGAGTTAGAGAGTAGGCACACTCTCACAACGTATCTTCTGGTTTATACCATTAGAAATTCATCGCATATTTCTCCGTCAATGTTCATCCCAAAATCACATTAAAGCCGCGTTAACTCGTAAAATATAAATGGTAGAAAAAAAAAGTTTAATTAAAAAATATAGAAAATTTAGTAATCTTAAAAAAAGTTATAGCCATATTTCGTCAAAAAATGTATGGTTTGCGAGATATTCAACAAAAATGTGTCTCATGATATGATTGAGAAGAATATGTATTTATAAAAAATGCTAAAACTCGGTAACGGTAAATCGTACAAAAAAATTTATATGACATAAAAGATAGTAAATTTAATAAACTATAAAATCGGTAATAACATATTTTACGGTTTGATTTGTGGTTGTCGAGATATGAGCGATTTTTTTAGATGATGCGTATAATTACCATTGCTCGTGAGCAGCCCTTTGCCGAGCCAGGGCTCCAAATATTGGTACTCAAGGCTCTTTGCGATGTGAGTACTGCTGCTGAGCAGTGGTCGAACTGCCTCTGCACGGTAAATAAACACCAAAGGTCTTGGACCAAGCCAAACGAGGTAAATATCGCCGAATTGCTTGCCCCATACTAGAAGCTTTCTGAAAAATTCTGCGGACAAAAATTACAGTTTGATGGTAAAAATAGATATATGTAAAAGTAATATGAAATGCCATTGCACTCTCGTCGGTCGTTGCCTCACACGTTCAGTTCGCAAAAGTATAGACATTCACCACAACTATCTCTATCATTCGCAATTAGGTGGGTTTCTCTCCCTCCTTTTGGCCTCGTCGACGGTCGTCAACGCCGTGGCGGTGACCGAGAGTTTATTCTACACGCGCCATTATCATTCACTTGGACATAAGAAGCCTGTGAAGGTGAAGAGTAAAAAAAATCAGCGGCCATTGACCGGGAAAAATCTCGGCCATTTTTGCAGTGAAAACTACACTCAACTGGTCTCTACCAAGGTTACAGTTTGTTTTTTTTTTCCATTACAATTCTCTGTACACTTCTAAAGAATAACCTGATGCTCTGTGACATCGACAATATAAAGCAATAATAGAAATTTTCATCGCTACCAACCGATGCCAATCATAAATGCATTATTCAACACCTTACCGACAACCATTAGAACATAATAAATATTTAAAAAATCTACAATGATACTATTTCTCCAAATTTCACGTTTTTTTTTTTTTTCAACCATTTCAAGATTTTATGGCAGTTGTAAAAATGACTGGCTCGACTAACTTTCACATCAACGTATAATTCAGTAATGATTTTTTTTTTCTTAAAATTCAATAATGTATAATTACTAATTCTAACAACGATCGAAAATCGCTGAATTGACGATATATTTTTTTTTTTTTTTGTTCGTGGTGTGTAAGTATATAATACCGTTAATCCCAGAAAAAGATAAACTTAAAATAAAAAAATTGAATTACAAGCCAAATTTTATGAGTATTTTTTAGCAAGAATTTATAAAAAATGATGATACACAGCAAAAATAAATAGATATCCAACTAATCCATCGTCAATAAGTCATAAAAATCGCACTAAAAAAAAAAAAATGCTATTTTTAAAAAATTTTATATCCCACAAGCGGAAGGAGTATAGAGCATAAAAAAAAATTTCATCGAAAAACGATGAAGTTATAATAATATATACTTATATATGAGCAGACGGTTATTAAATGAGGCGATAGTTGTAATTTAAGAATGGAAATGAGATGGAAAGTGGGAGCTTTTATATTGATGCACGTATAGACAACTCTCTCTGATCCTTTCTTTGGCCATTATGGCATGCAATATACTGCGTGTACATCAGAATGAGAGTTTGGCCTGTGTGTAATCACCCCATGATGCACATGCCAATCGACCTCGACCTGATTCTGCGCCTCTCTTATATATTTCCCTTTCTTTCTTCATCTCTAATAGTTTACTTTTTTCCCTCGCAGTTCCTCCGCCGCTACATTGTGACCGTGTCATTGGATGCGACCATTGACCCTGGTCGACTGCACGCGCGGACAATTTTGCATAGGAGTCGATTGACCCTAAGGCCCACGAATTCGATGAAAATACACATTTGATTGGCGATGAGACAAAGAGGCGCGAAAGTCGTCGCTTTATTGCATCACCGCGGCTCGCATAAACTCTCGCCACGTGTCGTCAATTATCAACTAAACCCAACACTAACACTCAGATTACAATCTTTCCGACTTACCTTCCAGGCTGCAATTGAGCTGATAAGCATTGCCGATGATGGGCAGAGCCAAAGGCGACGGAACATTACGCAGGTGATAGAGAAATTTAACGCGTTTCGCGACAAGTCCAAAAACACAGACTAGAACACTGGTCAGCAAGAAGAACCACGGGGCAAAAGGTATGAATAAAGCCATTTTATCAATTGAACGTCACGCAAGAAAAAAACACTCAATATCACTCGCGATTTACACCAGATAATGTCAATTATTTATTGAAGTGCCTTATTATCGTTTTGTTTTCGCTTTCACCAGGCTTATCAGCGAGACTCTCTCTCGCCAATCACCTGGTGGCTTTTTTGCCGCAGATCTCTTCAGGATTGACGCGAACTCTGGGATTTCTATCTTGCACCTATGAGCCACACGACCTTTACGCTACACAGGAGGCCTTCTATTGTGACATTGCGTGCAAAACACGCCCTTATATATGCGAAGAAGCTACCCCCGGAGGCGTGACTACCTCCTCCAATCGACAGGGCATGTGGCCGTGATGACCGCACGGCTTGTACCCCGCCGCCACGGCAACTCTCACGAGATCAGAGCCATCAGTTGACGCGGTCGAAGACATTTCCGTCATCGCGTTCACTGGATTATTGCCGCAAGAATTTCATGCATGTGTCATGCACCAACGACGAGTGCTCTTTCAATCAATGAAAAAGAATCAATCCACGTGTGACACTCTCTGCTAATGAGCTACACCCACTGGAGTAGGATAAATGTGGCCAATCGTGTGACGAGGTCAGCCAGTCCTACTTCATGCTGCTGCCACGGTCCGTGTCTAGACGATTTTTTTCCCTCCAGCGTGCGAGTGTCAATGAATCAACATTTCACCGTGTATAGCACACTTGCATCTTTACTCGACTGCTACTAGATTTCTTTTGTTATATGCACTACATCTCAATCCACTGCAAGAGCTTGCTTGATAAATCAGCGTGGGCACTATAGTTTTCATCGTATTGTCGTGAAAAGCGAGTGTGTGGCACTTTCTGCCACGTGTCGCACACTCTACAAGGGCGAATCGCTGTGTGCTCCCATGCAGTGCGTATTTATCACTTGGCATATTTACACGTACTTAACATACATTGGATGAAAAGAAAAAAATGCATCTGATGCACTCGTGCTTGTTATTGCGTAAACTGGTTTTGCACGGGCAGACGCGCGTTTTGAAAAACAGGGCCATGTGATAATGACACGTCGGGAGAAAGTGTAAGAGTGGCTCATAAAGAAAGCGGAAATCCATCATAATAAAAAAAAATACTATAAAATATCGGCCATGTGTGTCTATTGTGGAGGGAATAAAAAAATGCAGTATTATTGTGTAATTGTTAAATAATCTGAAAGAAATGATAATATTTATCGGCTTATAAATAATATTTAAGGATAAAAATCAGATTTTAATAATAATATATAAGGAAATTTGTTTGAAAATGTGAGAATAATGTATTTTTTTTTTATTTATAATATTTTAACGCAGCTGATAATGATGATTTCGATATATTTATATATTATTTACACATTTGCGAGGATTACGTAAAATATTTTGTTTGTTTTTTTTTTTTAGATGGTATATAAAAACTAAAAGTATAAATTTCTGTAAATAATGAATTTTTTCGAATTAAAAATTTTTTTTATGTGTGGCGTTTTTCAGAAGCTAGCCCAATATACTCGTGTCGTCGCGACCTTTGATACCTATATAATCACTTGAGTATACTCAAGTGATGACGAAAATATTAGTTGTGATTTTCATTGGTGTTTCTTTTTTTGTTTGAAAAAACGTTAATCAAGCCACTCACACACACCGCATCGTAATCTGGCCGTGATATTCAGAGGCTCGAAGGTGGCACGTGTGTGAATATTGATTCAGAAATAAAGAAAAAAAAATAACGTATGTATAACCAGCGTGTACTTTCATAATAGCTAGCCTCTTATTACTTTAATGATTAATTTATTGACTGAAATTTTTTTCCGACACGTGTATAGAAAAATCTTAATCGATCTGACAGATAAAATTTGATATTTATTTGAAAAAAAAAAAGATTCAACAGAGGATATCCTTTTTGTATATTCTATACGTTGAAAAAAGAACACTTTGACAAAATTGATTGAGTCTTTTACGTCACTAGTTCTAAAAAAATCATTATTATTTTTTACCGTTATTGTCTTTTTTGTTATTTTAGTAAATAATTGAAATAACAAAAAATGTTGTTAAAGTGAAAAAGTATAGAACATTTAATTCCTAAAAAAAAAAAATCAGAATAAACTTTTGCTATATTTTTGCATTGTTGTTGAGGTACATAAAAAAATAAGAATTTTAGAAAAATTCTTAAAAATAATAGGAAATCGAAAAAATTTTATTTAATGTTTTATATAAAAAATTTAATGTGCAATCATTTATCACTATATATAGTAATATTTTTTGTTCATAATTAAGATAACAAAAAATATTACTAAAGTAAAAAAATTTAGAATATTTTGCTATTTTTTGCAACTATTTTCGAGATATTTTGAAAAAACTGACGAAGATACAGAAAAAATGCAATTTAATCTTTTTTGTGTATGTAGTGTTTGAAAAGTACATATATATTTATACAATTTATGGTATAGGATGGAAGTGAAAAATACCATACATATAAATTGCGGTTTTGCCCGTTGATGCGCCACACTCTCGTCGCAACAATCAATCATCTTTGACTGACACTCTTGGAAAATTATATACATATACCTGCTCGTCTTCCTTTTTTCTTTATGGCCGTATATCCTTTTGTTTTATTGAGTGCCGGTTTTTATTTTTATACCCAAAAAAATATATGTAAAGTATACGTGGAAATTGAATATTTTCGAAAATTTTTTACTTCCTGAATAGAAAAAAATAATTTACTTTGCGTTAAATAATATAATTATGTATGCATGAAACATATATAATTTTTAATGATTTTTCCCTATTCATAAATTGACGTAAATAATCAAATCTATAGTGTTCTATTATTTTTTTAAAAAATACTGATGGTCTTTTTTGTCAATAACGAACAAATTTAACACGTCTAAAAATCCCAAATTGAGATTTTAATTAAAATTTTGAGATTTTATTTTTTTGTATGTATAGTTATGAATAATATTTATGTTACTGTAGCGCTTATTGAGCTACCCTATAACCATCTCTCCTTCTATGCTACAGCCAAGCATATGGCAGGTGTATTCGAGTCCCCTACTCGGCTACTATTTTCCCTTGTGCGGAAACCCGTCCCTTTCCCGTGTTCCTCGAACCGCCAGAGAGCTACACGTACAAAATATATATATATAGTCAGGTCTAAAATTGACAGTAATTGATGATGGGGATTAGAGGCTACGTGTGTATAGTTTAAAAATTTTTGCTTCTGAGAATGTTCAATAAGGGAATGCGGGGCAACATGGGGTACATGCGGGAAAATGTACCTGAAAAAACGAGTGAAATTTTTTAGTGTTGTCGTGGCGGAAGCTTTTACTGAAATTAGACATCAATAAAACATATCAGTATTTTATGTAGGCAATTAACGGTAAAACTGTTTCAGTAATTTTTGTTTTTTTTTTTTTTGGCAATTGTACTTCATTTTTATGCTTTTGGTTTCTAAAAAATCATTATTAGCTTAAGTATTCTATTTTATCTCACATTTAACTACATTTAATTAATAATAATAAATATCCCCTCAAAGTATGGACAGTTCATACGCCTTGACAAAAATATGTGAAATCGCTATATTATAATAACTAAGTTTAGTAATTGTTATTAATTTTATTATTAGTAGTAAAGTATAATTGTGAAAATCAGAGATTTTGAAGATTATAAACCAGCTTAGTACGCTTTTTTGTTTAATTTAAGAAGTTTAGAGGTTTATGACTACTAAAATCTCCAATTTTCACAATTATTTTGATACTAATTAATAAAATTAATTAACTATCGAACTTGACCATTGATATTGTTATAATCACTCAGTAAATTTGAATTATCTAAAGCTTGTATTTCGAGACACGTGTCAGAATTTATTGTACGTCTAAAAAAAAAAATTTAATCATTTTAGAGAATTTTAATTGTTAATTGTTTTTGAACGATTTTTCAATCAAGTTATAAAAAATCCGAAAACTTACTCGTTTTTCAATCTATCATGTGCATTCTAAAAATTTCATTTTTTACGACTTAATGTTTTTAACGACTTTAACAAACTATTTTTTTGTCATATGAAAAAACCAAAAATTTTACGACCTTTTCCGTTCCGATTGACGTCATTGCAATTGTATGAAAACCGATGTATCGCTGTATATATAGAACTAAGTGTTCCAGACCTACTCCCCCAACAAGGTGATATCCTCCCAAGTCGGTGTGGTTATCCAACAATATAGCGATTTCGCATAGTTTTTGTCAAGGCGCGTGAACTTGTTGCCTATTTTTTGCAGCAAAACTGTATTTACGCGCCTTTAGGAATTCCTAAACTACCCCTCAAAATGGAATCTTTTGATTGAAACTCTTTAGAAGTTATTTAAATTACATGTAAAATGATCCGCCGTAGCGAAAACCGAAAAAAAAAATTTTTTTAATGACATTTTAATCATTTTTAGAAATTCCAAAATTCGTAAGCGACCTTTAAAAATATTCGAATCAGGCTAATTTTTATATGGTAAGCTTTTAAAACGTTATAAACTATGATTTCTTGATATATACGACACCCGAAAATAACAATCAGTTTTTTTGCGCCAAACTAATGAGTGGATTGAGTGGAAAAAAGTTATTTTTTGTTAAAAACCGTGAAAAAATGCAAAAAAAAAGACGACTTTAAAAGAGTGCGTATAACCAAAAGAAGCAAAGATATACTCTCAGTTGTCTTGCGTCGTTTATTTGCATGAAATTGCAGGTTGCACCTGAACTTGGCGCGAGATTCTATTCCGAATCTCTTAAAAAAAACTTTGGCAAAAAAAAACTGTTTCTTCTCAATCAAATGTCCTAAAATCATCCTAGATATACGTCAACATGATGGCGTTTTTGATGGCATTATCGCGACACGATTGTTAATGTTATTATTTACTTTTTGATGCACTAGAAAAAATGTTTACATGATCTCTATATATACAAGAGTTCTTTATAGTCTGATTATCAATAATTTTTTGAAGGACTTGTAATCTTGGTGCAGATTATCATAAAAAATATATGCCGCGAAAATGATTATCAGTTGCCACGTGTAGGCATGCTCCTCAATCAATTTCATATTTTATCTGACACGCTCCACTTTGTGCTCTCGTCCATCACCGTCGCCCCCTGACGACGATTAAGCGTATATCATTGTGACTGCGAAGAGTAATATGCATTGAACAATAGATAGAGCGTTCACTGCACTTGATAAACTTTCAATAATATATACTGCGGCTTGTAATCTTCTATATAGTCCGATGACATCAGTGAGAGTAGAGCAAGAGGTTGACCTGATTCCCACACGTGAGTTGTGTGAATTTTACGTAAATTTTTCCTCGTTAAAATTTGCCACGGAGGGCCAGTGTCCTCAGTTGTAAAGGTCGCATATGCATATGGCGACATATAAAACTGACAATGGCTTATTGCATGATTCTTATACGACGCTGGAGATGTCTCGTTTAATTCCCAAGAAAATGTAAAATGCAGCCAGCGATGGAAAAAATAATTTATTACTATATGCTATACAAAATAGTTTTCTCATTAATAATAATATAAATTCCACAGTAGCTTATGACATAAATGAAACGCTGGCAAGACTCCTGCAATTGTTAACAGGTTTGGAAAACCTCGTGTCACACCTCCAGCTCGATACTTCCCTGAAAAATAATAAAACAATAATTATTAAATAAAAGTTTTCATCATTTTTTTTTTTTCTTTTCGTTTTTTGCCGATAATTTTGTAACTAAGCGAAATAATGAAAAATACCATAAAAGATAAATAATAGAAAATTTAATTTTCTACAAAAAAATGTAGAATAAATTTTTTCGATATTTTGTTTAGTTTTTGAAATATTTTGAAAAATAGCAATTTTCAAAAATTATATATCGCAAAAAAATCGACGAAAAATACATAAAAATTTATTAACGAAAATTTCATTATTAATTATATATGTCTTATAATATTTTTCATTATCTGACTTATTTATCAAGATTATATATCAATAAAAATATATAACAATTTTTGTGTTAATTTAAATGAAACATCTAGTAATATAAAATATTGATAAGATTGGAAATATTATGAAAACAAATTTTATCCCGAGTGTTTATATTTATAAATTGAATGGAAATAAATATTACAAAGTAAATTATATCATTTTTTTTCGATAATATTTGTAAATAATGATTTACCAGATCAACAGATTGAAATATTACAAAAAATTGAATCGGATTGAAAATCAAACTGTTGATAATACAGTTTCTTGAACAAACGGATTCACAATTTGATTATGTAATATGTTCAAATTCGAATTAATATGTTTAATAAGGGCTAATAGATTTTTATTCCGTAATGCGTTCTAATGCGAATTCATTCCTGTACTTTTCAATTTGCAGCTCCAACATGCATTGAATCTGCTTGTATATGATTCGATAAGAATCTTCGAATTGAACTAAATTAGATGCGATTGGCAGAAATTTAGAATCAGAGGCAATTACTTTAATATAAATTATTAATCGTGTTTGCGAATATTTATACAGATTTTATATTTAAAAAAAATTACATATCATTGACCGATTGTCTATAAAAGTTGCTGCAGGTTATATTGAACAGTATTGGAAAAAGTGAAATATGACGAGTGAAAAACTTTAACATATGCCTTAGATAAATGAGTGAATAATTTTAAAAAAGTAAGATAATAAATTTCTAGTTTGAAAAGATTGTCAATTTTGAATGTGCCATGTGCCAAAAGACGAGTATATCTTTATCATATATGTTGCTGGAAAAGTTAGAGTGCAAACTGTATATAAAAATTACAGTTCACGAAGAGGGCCTTTTGCTAGATATTCGTTCAAGTCTACTCGATACTGTGTCAAACTGTAAATTTCGCTGATTTTATATCAAAATTAACATTAGAAAGCTAGCATATATTAACATGTTTCAAACGCCCTGTAACAATTCAAACTAGCCAGCAGAATAAAGTAAAAAAAATTTTTTTTGAGCTAGTGGTGATTTAAATGCCCTAAAAACACGATATATATATATTTTTTAATTCAAGTAATGAATTTATATGATTTTTTAATTAGTATATTAAACAAAAATATTTAGTTGCTATTTTGACTCATAAAAGTTACGCCAGAGCCTCCTTAAAAACAGCCACCTACATTACCGACACAAACAGGTAAAAAGGGCGCGAAACAGCCGTTGATCGAGAAAAGAGGAAAAAAATGAAAAAAAAAACTCACAAATAGAAGCGAGGTGGGCATGGCAACAACATTCTCGTATTCTCGTGTACTCTGCACAATCACCGGCCTTAATCG
This sequence comes from Macrocentrus cingulum, assembly GCA_002156465.1. Lineage (NCBI taxonomy): Eukaryota > Metazoa > Arthropoda > Insecta > Hymenoptera > Braconidae > Macrocentrus > Macrocentrus cingulum. The sequence goes on from MVJL01009734.1 coordinate 54,025, forward strand.
TGCAAGCCGATCGTCCCACATGGCACGTGTGTTCAACGAAGGGAAAGACTTCTGTAACAGACGGTAAATGATCCATTAAACAGGAAGTTTATCAGCGCGACAATCTAAATAACCTCTACAAGACGACGATGTATTGACTGTCATTTGTCGCGGGCTGACGACCTGTGCGGCTTTTCATGCGTTATCACGCGTTACGAGGAGAGGTTTCCGGCACGTCATATCGCACTCCCGGATTAGATATACGACAATATCGCACGGTATATGTCATATTCATGAGTAAATATCACGTATGTAACTCAATCCAACTCATAATTTAATCGTCATACGCTCGTTTGTGCCAAGAAACTCATTGATTCCGTATATACATTCTATACGCGTCGCCATTGCGTGCAGGAACGCAGAATTTTTGAGTTATTTGCACAAATAAAGTTTGGATCGGTGCCAAGATTGTGAAAAGTTCAAATAAATTATCAACGAGTTGATAAACCTGTGTATGATGCTTTATCACAATCTCTCATCAAGCACTTGAGTGAATTTATAAAAAACAAATTGATGTAGTGAAATTATCTTATCATGTCGAGTACAACCACGAAGCTTGCGCGTAAGTACCATCAGTGATATTTTCGACAGTATCACGTTTTAATTGTTGTTTTATTAGAATAAAAAATGGAGATATTAATATCCAAGTGATTTGCAAAGATTGATTGATAAAAAATCGACTCTAGAAAAAAAATATAAAAATTTTTACATATCATCAATTATCATTGAAAAAAATTTCATTTCAAGTTGATTCAAATATTATTTTATTCTCTTGCATGTAATATCTATGAAATTACGTAATTTAATTGAAATATTATTTACAGGAAATGTAAATTAATTATTTAAAAAGATGCATAACCCAAAATTTTCCCAAAATTTGGCGGCCGCCAAAAGAATTGACCCAAATTAAAATATAAGACAATACAAGTCGATTAGCACCACCTGGCAAAATTTATGGGCATTTTATCGTCATAAGTACCCAATTTATAACTATACTCTATTTTAATCAATTTTATAGAATATTTTTCACTTTGGTCCATAAGCTTTTCAACAAATCGCCATTTTTTTAGACATAGTTGCCACGTTTTCAACAAATTTGAATGAACGGCTCTGATTGGTTGCTGAAACAGTTTTCTATTTGACTGTAAAATAGTCATACTAAAATTTTTTATTTATAAAAATATTCAGTACTACTATAAACGTAATTATTTACTGAAGGATATTCAAAACTTTTATAATACATTATCATAAATTTTTTTTTGGGCAAAATATTATTTTAAAAAATTACAGAAATTGACAGGCTATAAGTACATCCTTCAAATTCAAGATTGAACCGGCCATCATATTTTGGCGCGAAAACTGTCAACGGTCATATGTGATGTAAAAATCAACGTTTTTTCTATAATTTTTAACTTTCTAGTGAATAATATTTCAAAAAATTAATTTATATCTATATCCTAATTCAAATACCAGAGAATAAAATTGAAATTAACTCGTAATTCACGTTAAATAATTCTTTTCAATATTATTTTTCACAGAGATACACGTTTCGACATATTTACCGCACGATTTGTCAGCTTTTTTGCGGATTCAAGGTCGCCATCAGACGAAAAAACATCGTAGAGTGCAAAAAACGCGATATCAACCACGCTTGACTGGAATAAATCAAGGAAAAAAGGTATTTATCACGATTACAAACATATATACTTTTGCATTTCGAGGAATACATACTATTGTAACCGCCATCGCAGCAACAATGATCATTAATGACACTTCCGTCCTTACAATAGGTCATCTCATCGCTTGTGCACGCCTTGCAACCAGGTATGGGACCTAGAAAAAAAAAAGAAATAAATAATCCAACCATAAAACAACGTGTCCTTCATCGACAATTCAACATAATCTCTGTCCAATGAAGTCAAACTAAAAAAAAAAAAAACTCTCAGCATAATAATTAGTTGGACAGTTGGAATAATGAGTGATTAACGCATAAAAGACATGAATTTTCAAAATCCGCATACGAATCACAGTGATTAAGTCGATTTGCGTAATACAGGGACGACTCTCTTTCCCTCTGCGTGTGTTTATCGTTGGCACACAAGCAAGAGAGGAAGGATTATCACCACACACGTGACACATACGATACTACGTGATTGGGGAACAAGACGAGCATTTACACGACCCCTTTTGTGCAAACTCTCGTTGACTATTCTGCAAGTGGTGATAGGACAGTTGAGCATGAGTCAAAGGAATGCATTGTAGTGACAAACCTGAGGGAATGCTGAGATTTCTGGCTTGGGCAATAGCCTCGTCATATGAAACAGCGTGTTCCACCACGAGATCATCGTCTGGATAGTGGTCGACAATGGTAAAACCCTCCAATACAGTGATGAGCATGAGAAACACCAGAATCTTTTTTTTCTCTTCTAACATGCTAGCAGCAGTGGGTCAGCACTACTTGGCGGCAGGTCATCCTCAGAGTGTATGTGAAAAACTTTTTTCTGTCTGAAAAAAGAGGAAAAATTGTCTTAAAAACTGCGCAATGTCAGCTGGGAAGCATACGAACGCATGCTATCGATCGGCTCGAGACATTCAGGGGCATGAATCACCTCCTGAATGAACTGCTACACCTCCATCATATAGCCTTCGACACGCGTTCTAATAATGTAAACGAAAACCAGGTCGAGTTTACAAACTTTTATCAACAGTTAAATACTCGGATTTCGCTCGTGGAACTATATTAAGTTGAATATATAAACAGATGTGTTGGCTGATTTAAAATCATAACGCCAAAGCCTTCGGCGCTAATGTTACAGTAGAGGTTAATATAGACGAGATAATATTGGAATATTTTACCCAAGAACTTGAAGGTTTTAACGTGTGCACATGATGAGTCAGCATCAAGTCGAGTAATCAGTAATTAAGCTCAATTAAAGACAGACCGCGAAACTCGAGCTTCCGCTCGTGTTAACACAAGAATTCTAACACTAAATAAAACAAAAATTACTTGACTTAATTAACTGATTAACAATGATTAACTGTCTAATTCATCCCTTCGTTCAAATTGTTGAGAGAAAAAGGAAGAATCCTATTATATATGAATTTAACGTGCATCCATGTGCTAACAGCGCGATGTTACTGATGAAATAGACATTCTAGAGTCTTCTTTTGTATCATAAACAACAATCACCTTATCTCTACGCGTTAACCCTTGACCTGTTCGTCGCTGGTGATCCGCGTTCGTGCTTTTGGGTGACAAGACTAGTAGGCAGAATGATAGAAAAGCATCAGGCACGTTCTAAAAAAAATAGAATTAAAATATTTTCGGCGCCAAAATGGCGTCTTACCTTTGTTCTCGAATTTTACATGATGATTTTGAGGTTGGATTGCAGATTTTTTCTTCATTTGAGTTGACAAAATAATTGGGAAATACAATTTGTAAGTTTAGTTGATGATGATGTTGATTTTTACACGGTTTTCTGCCACTTTTCTTGGTAAAAATTACGTCACGTGCTATGTACAACCGCCGCGGACTACGCACTAACCCAAACTGCGCGAGACAAGGGGCTGAAGCCCGCGGCATACACGCGTCCGGCCACCTTTATATATTTTATGTCCTCCTTCCCCTCGACGTCGTCATTGTCCTCGCCTCCTCGCCGCGTTTTCCACGACTTTTGAATTTACGCGACGAACGAGAGAACATAATAATAACGTAACTTTGACTAAAACTACTTGGACTCGAAATTACTTTGATATACAGGAAGTTCAATTACTGTACAATAGTGCAATATAAATTTATTGCACGTCTATAATATGCACGCAACTATATATCAGTGTCCTCAATTGTTTTTTTTTTTTAGATGGATTATAGTTGAAAAAGACGGTTATGACAAATATATCTGGGCAAAAGTTTTAAAACTAACAACTAAGACATTGAGAATAAGTTTTTATCATATTTTGATTGAGATAAAAATTTTTTTTTGTTATTTTCCAAAATTTTATAGATCTCGTATTTTTTTTTCTCTTTGTTTATTAAATAACAAATCGGTAAATAATGAAAATAATAAAAAAAGAATAAATTTTATTGATATTTTTATTTGTTTTTGAGATATTTTGCATAAATAAAAATTTTCGAAAAATCCGTTATGACTTATAAAATATGGCAGAAAAAATTTATTTTTAACATTATTTGTTGAAAATTTATAATTTCAAATAATTTATTTTTTATAATATTTTTTAGTAAATCTTTTTATTAACCGATTTATCGACAAAAAAAAAAAAAACTATTCTTAAACCTGTAGCAAACGTAAATAACTCGAAACTAAATTTTCTATCGAAAAAAAAAATCTTATTTTTCAAAATATCTCGAAAACAATGAAAAATATCGTAAAAATTGACTAAACATTTTTTGTAAAGAATTAAATTTCTTATTATTTGACTCTAATAGTATTTTTCGTTATCTCGCTTATTTACTGAATTATCGAAAGATTAATAAAATAAAAACCGAGGATATTTAGGTTCATCCACGCTTTGTGTTGTTACGCTTGAGGTATATTTTATATTGGCAGCTAACGCACTCGATTTTCTCGGACGTTTTTACCTGATGCACACATAACAGAGTGAAGCCGGATAAATTCGTCGTTTTATTTCTTCTGCTTTCGTGATCGCTGTATCACGTGCGAGTATAGGTCATGCACAATACAAAAGCAGACTTCACATATGTGCTGTTGAAAAACCCTATACACATGTATAAATGCATTTATGTGCGTGTGACACTGCTCTGTGTGGGTATAATGCCAGCCAAAATACTGACAAGAGCGCGACGCTGAAGAAGGGTCCGGTTACGTATATAGTCTATTGATCCTTCTACGGGGGCTTAGATGTGTTTTGTGTTCTGCGCGTGTGATTCTAGATGTCCTTGAGTCCTTATTGTATTATACGAAATTGGCTAGTCGGAGGGCCGATAATGATAAACAATTCAGTAATATCTGTAAATAAATTTTCCAAAATTGACTATTTGGGTTGGGGCAAACAAATAATGTGAATTAAACCACCATCGAAAAAATTATTAGATGGATTTCAGAACGTTCTTGGTAGCTCTCAGTTAAAAGAGCAGTCGGCGCGTTACCGAAAGGTCCCGAGTTTGACTCTCGATCCGGTCAGAGTGCCTTGACAATTTTTTCTTTCACCCATTCAATGGTTTTCTACTATCATTAGAGGTCCAGATAGCCTTTTTATACGTTCTTCCACAGTTATATGTTCGTCTCGAGATTTCTAGGCCACAGTTTGTTTAGGAGATTATCGCTGCAACCCGCATCATCGGCGATATACGATGGATGTGTCTGCTCGCCGGGTGGTTAACCCAATTTTCGTGTTTTTACTCAATGATTCATGCCAAAATAGAAAAGAAACCTTGAAGAGAGATAGGAACCTATAGGAAGTGATTTAGATAATTGTTTTTGTTTTTATTTATGCTTTGGATGGTCTTTTATTGATATTCTGGGTGTGACGGTGATCAGGGCTCGGCTTTGTAACGCTTCAGATAATTTTCATTGTCCACTCCCTGTGATGTGTGTGACTGCTGCAGATTTTTTTTACTTTTTCCATCTGTCAATATTGCTTCTATATTAGGTGGCAAAGAGTGCATGTGATTATTAAGTTTCTTCTTGTGAATTCTATGCAATCCTTCCGGTTTGCTGCGCGGAAATAAGAATTGCATTGATAGAATAAAAATCATTGCACACCACCATTTATCGCATCGTTCATCGTCGAGCGCGGGAAATTTGAATTTGACCGTTAACTCGGTCGGTAACTCTCGAGAGAGCGCAAACCGCGCCATGATAAGTAAGAAATGGTCGTGTGCGAGTTTGTTCATGTCATCTCTCTCTCTGATGACAGTTGTGTGTGTTAATTTCTACAGCTGAAACGTCACCACTGTAAATAGAAATCCAGCAATCGAATAGCATAGGGGAGAAAAGTCGCAGAGCGTGTTCGCGTGCGCAACAGTAGTGCGGTATCTGACAAGTAATTAAATCCAAAGTCGAGAGAAATATCTTGAAAATCAGTTACCAAAACTATCCGACAAAATATGGCGTCGGATCCAGTGCTCGATCCGGTAAGTTTTTCTGTATGTCGTTTCACCGACACTACTGCTTCAAATCATCAAAAATCAAAGACTATATTTCCAATAAACTATGTGACCTTCGATTTAAATATCAAGAATGTGAGGAGTACAGCTCTAAATAATTATAAAACACTCCCAACATCATTGTCTATCGAGAATCGACCGAAAAACCTGCTTAAATCAGGTCAAATAATAAAAAATTTCTACAATTTCTAGGAAATTCCTTATGTGGGAGATGTCCCGGGTGGACTTTCTCCTGGAAAAATGGTTAAAATCCGTGGCAGGCCAACGGAAAATGCCATTAGATTTGCAATTAACTATCAACTGGGCCCAAACTTGAATCCTCGTGATGACATAGCGATTCACCTGTCTCCACGCTTCCCCGAGGGCATAATCACAAGGAACCACATCAATTCAATGAGCTGGGGACCTGAGGAGAATCATGGGCCGATGGTACTTCAACCGGGCCAAGATTTTGAGATAATTTTGCTGTGTGAGCCGCTGCAGTACAAAATAGCAATCAACGGCCGGCACTATACAGAGTTTTCCCACCGGCTGCCATACCAGAAGGTCAGTCATCTCACCATTGACGGCGATGTCGAGATCAAATCCATTTCCTATGAGTCACTGGGCGCTCCGAGATCTCCAAGAGCCGGTGCACCTCCTCCAGACGCTCCTGTGGTTGACTACGGACCTCCAGGTGCGTTTCCAACTGAAATAACCTTATAAATTTGCTCAAAAATGGACTTTTATCTTCTTTACAGGGCCTGGGGGGCTGTATCCAACGTTAAACCCTCAAGCTCCGCCAATGCCTCAAAGTGCAGGAGGCTATGGGCCTCCGCCGGACGCCTACGGTGGTTCTGGAGGCTACAATCCACCCAGATATTACGGTCAGCAACCAGGATATGAGAAGCCTGAGGAGGAAGATGCTTTTGGCGGCTGTCTGGACAAAGTTGGCCTAGCTGTTGGCGGATTAATCGCTGCCGGAGGCGTGGCAGCAGCCATGCATGCAATGAATGTACAGTATTATCGATCTTTCAATGGAAAAAACAGAGAAAATCGCATTTCTAACAAAAGAAAAAACATTAATCTGTATAGAAAAAGAAGAAGGAGCAGGAAGACGAGCCGGAGCATGAGAAGACCGAGGCAAAAGCCGAGAATGAAAGTGGTTTCGGAGGATTGGGAGCTCTTGGAGCAGCTCTGGCCAGTAGTCTAGCCTCAAATGCACTGCAGGGTGGTGGTGGTGGACATGGCGGATATCAGCCTGGTTATCCCGGGCAGGACGTTGGAGGCGGCGGTGGAATGCTCGGATCTCTGCTCGGAGCTCTCGGTAAGTTTCAATTGATTTTACGACCCAGTAATGTAATTCAGGGCCGACGAAAACTCGTGAATGTTCAGTGTGAGCGATGGATATCAGCTAAAATGACGAATGAATGTTGAAATATTTTATTTGACGTCACGCGAGTGGAATGACAATGAGTCAAGGACGATAATAACTATACTCGGCTAATGGATAATCCGCGGTGATATAACGCATGTGTCATCAGTTTTATATTGAGTTTTTCGATTTTTCAGGTGGTGGTGGAGGCTCACAGCCCGGTTATTCTCCCCAACAGCCGCAGAGTGACCCATTGGGTGGTTTGGGCTCGATTTTAGGTGGTGTTCTAGGCGGTGGCCACCAACAGCCCCCTGCATATCAGCCCTCGGGCGGGTATTCAGCTCCGCAGTCACAGCAAGGCGGCAACGATCTCCTTGGATCACTCGGAGGTGCTATTGGATCGTCTCTCTTGAGTTCGGCGCTCGAGGGATTGTCCAAGAATGTAAGTACACCGAAAAAGTAGATGCTTGCACATTGGATACTTTAATCGGTTATAAATATCACCCTTTGTCACTTACTGTAATATTTATACTTATTTATGCACTTGTATTGAGAAATTTCTTATTTTTTTCGAGTAGATTTAATTATTAGCACGATTGGAATGTTGTAATAAAATTGCCTGAATCCTTCATTCAGATGTGCAATATCCTAGTCCAATCTATTGTCTCGTTCACACAGAGATCTCATGGCGATCGTCCACCCTCGCCTCCGCCGCAGTATCACGATTACGGTCCGCCAAGAAACGATCCACCGTATATTCCGCCATCGAGAAACGATCCACCACCGCCACGTGCGGCTCCACCGCCGGCTTCCGACGGTGGAAAATTGTCGGCGGCTGAAATTTCCAAGGGCCTTGGTCTTAGCGATGATGAAGATTAATCCTTTTATCGTCTCTCGTCATCGCTTGAGCTTTCGACTGCTAAAAGCCTTTTAAATCGTCAAAATTTGGAAATTATTTATTCGTAGATTTTAAGAATCTCATTGCACGAGAGCCATAAAATGGCGGTAATTATAGGCGTAAATGTTTTCTTCGGGCACAATTGATATTATTTATATTTTATAGAACATTGGTGAGCTTCCTATGAAACAAAAAAATAGATTCAGCAGCCTTTTATCTCATAATCTAGTAACATAATATTTTTATAACTGTTTTTGGTGGCCTTTACCGATAAAGCCTGCGCCAGTTTTTTTTATCTAAATAGTTTATTTAGATAAAAAGAATTATATATATATACAAATGAATTATAAAATCAGAGATTAATATGAAATGATGAAAATATAAATCATTCAAGTTTAATGGTTGTCAAGATTAATCCTGATCTAACGCTTCTCTAGATGAAGTTGTTTCTATGACGAGTCCGTGACGGTTCTGCGAGGGAAAAACTAATTTTAATTTGATTTTTTTAACATATTATTTCATTGATTTACTTACATCTTCATCTTTTTTCAGTGCATTTAACTGTTCTCTTCGTTTTCTATTGAAAAATCCTAATTTTATTAGGCCCAGCGTCAATAAAACGAGTAGAATAACACCAAGAATTACTGATAGAGCAATTATCCAAATTGCCACACGGCCTGTTGCTTGTAAACTCGTAAAAATCGTGTTTACAGTGACAAAATCCGGTGCATTTCCCGGTTTTTGGATGATTCCAGTGGGTACTGTGATGCTTACTTGGCCGTTGGAGGCAAAATATATTAAATTTTTCTCATTTTTCACTAGATCTGGAAATTAATTTATGATAAGTAAATTATTCATGTGATATAATTGAGCGTAAAAAAAAAATTGTTGGCTTACCAATTAAATTTCTGAATTCCACGTCAATTGTCACAGTTACTTCGGCGATTGTCGACGAATCGGACGACGCGAGGGTGCAGGAAATTTTCGTACAAGTGGCCAAAGGGTTGATGCAGTCAAGAAGCAGTGTTTTTTCTGAGGAACTTACTTCACGCGTCATGTAATTCAAGTTTCTGTGAGTATTTTCAATTTTTGCCTCGCTGACGCAATTCGAACGATCGAAATTCATCATGGTGGACGATTGTGTCAAATCGGTTGTGTTAATCCGGGCGATTTCAATCTTGTTGTTACTTCGATGATCAATCACGTGAGTTGGCACATAAATTTCTAGAAGTAATTCTTCAATTGGTGTAATGCCAAATTTCCGAACTTCATAAATGTGCCGTAAACGGGCAATTTTCATTTCTTCTTTCTTCGCCGACTCGAAATCAAACGTGTCCTCAACGGCTTTCCTGCACATTGGTCATTGGTGTTGATCAAATTTAAATTTAATAATTAAATAATTAAATTACAGCTCGATTGAAAACGTATTTGATCAATTTAAAAAAAAAAAAAGGAAAGAAAAGTCGATTTCTAACTTGATCCGTTGACAGTTTACCCTACAACAAAATGGCGGCCGACGTCACATCGTATTTTTAGTAATTAATTTATTATGATTCAGTGAATAATATTTCGATTAAAGAACGTGATACCCTAGATAAAATGTGAGAGAATGAAATAAAATTTAAACCGACTCGAAATTTGATTTTTTTTAAGGAGGTTACAACTGCCACCTATAAGAGCCTATATGTATTCGAGCTCAAATTTAATGCCTAATTTCTCGGAAACTAAGAACAGAACCAAAGTGAAAATTTCCAAGCTTAATTTCAGCTAACTATAACCATTTTCAATTGGGTCGTTAACGAACCTCCTTAATAAAAAAATCATGATGCAAAATTTTTCTACTTTTAAAATTTTTTTCGCTTCGGCGCTCATTTGGAATTGACAAAAAATTTTATGTATCAACATAAAGTGAGAAAAAATTCTAGGATAAACTATGTAAATTAGTCAATTGGGTCGTTAAACTTACCCGACAACTGTTGCATCAACGTCCACATCAAAGATAATGGTTATATTCGACCGACTTTCGTCGGAATTAACGTTCTCACTCTGTGTAGTCGCGAACGTGACTATTTCCATACTCTTATCAGCACTTTTAACTTGACTCATGTCCAATTGGAAAGACGAATTTTTCTAAGAAAGTAAAATAAAACAAGTGATGATTAAATTTATCATTCGTCAAGCATCGATGATTCAAACGGGCATTAGATACTCCCATACCGCCTGGAAGCATATCTTGTGAGGGCTCGGTGGAGGTTGCTGATGTTGCGACGTAGCATTTGCTCGGTGACTTTCACTTTTTTGCAATATTCTAATATTCAAAGATCTAATGAATAGTTTAGTAAGTTTTTCGTTTGGATATACGACTGTTAACTCGTCGAAAATACGGAAAATTGCGCTGACTCGACGGTCAGTGCATGTCCGTAATTTTTTTTGATTTCAAGTAACATAATTGCTTTACGCGTCAAAATCTTGATTTTTAAAACTTCATACTATAGGCATTTCACGACTGAAAGACTTTTATTTTCGTAGAAAGTGAAAAATCTAAAGTGATTCTGACCATTTTAGTATTCGAATCGAGTGCAATCTCCTTTGAGCAAATCTTTTTGTCCGCAACGATTGGCTTTGGCATACAGCATGACCGCGTTTATCCGCTTCCCGAAATAACAATTTTTAATAATTAATGTCTCGTAAACGACCTCGGATTGCGACCACAATTTTATGCGGTGAAAAAATCAAGCACATTCTGAAGATTTAGAAAATTTGTTTTTTGAAACTCTATATCAATCTTTCCTGCAAATAATTTTGCAGATAAGTTGAATGCGAACTTCCGGTAGACATCCTTGAAGTGCGATTTTGATTTCGGGATCATTTGTAGTGACCAAAAACGAATATTGTACAAAAATTTTACGACAATCTGCGACCGTTCGTCGCAGGCGGTAGGAGTATTAATTAATAAACAACAATTCAAAACTCTATGAAGTTTTCTTCAAAAAATATTGACTTACATGCGCTCTAAGAGGATTTCCAATGTTGCAAATGACCTCGATGGTGCTATGATCTTGGACATTTTCCACGCAGTCTGGCGGAAGGATTACCAGAGTCACAGATCGCGGAAGGAGTAAATGAGTCTTGGCACCGTACGCTGCCTCACCGTCGTTATTCACATTAACATATAGATAGACAGACTCCTTACTCCCCAATGTAAAAAGATTATTTGGAATACTCGTTGACGCTGATGTAATTATTCGTGAGTGACAGACTTTGTCCGAACCACAGTCCAGCCCAAATGGCAGTTTCATTGTCACGCTGGTCGTCGACAGTCTTTCATTAATGACAGGACAGGAAAAACAAAAGTCACTTGAAGATTGAAATTTCTCATGAAATGCCGCAGCTTGAGCATTAGTATCCAATGTCAACGAGGCAGTCAGTTCGAGTGGGTCAACGACATTTGGAATATTTTTCTGTAATCATAAACCAACCACTGCATTAAAAACTCAAAAAAAAACCAACAAATAATCGATTAATAAAATTATTTACCATCAAATCGACGGTTAGAACTGAGCAAATCTCCTTGTCTCGAACTAACGTCCCATTTATCGTGTAACTACCGTCGGTATTGGACCAGTAGTGAAGTTTTGCTCGTCCTAGAGCAGTGTCCACATTGATTTTTATTAAAATCTCTAAAAACCACAAAAAAGGCATTTATATAAAAAGAAAAATAAATAATATTAAGCGGCCTCGAGCGATAAAACTTACTCAGCGTTTCAGGCACATAAATTCCCGTGTAGGAACTGCATAATTGCACGAGAACCGAGCTGGAGTTGTTTAATAGTTCGATGCCATCTTCGTGTACCATGGATATTCCAATACTGACGACAGAGTGCGCGCGAAGCAGAACAGCGTGGCCAGAGAGCGAAGCACCAACTCCAACATCGTTATATCTATTTCCATCGATGTCTCTGGGCTCTGAAATTGACACTCCAAACCCGCGAATAGGTTGTGAAAATTCATTGCCGGCAATTCGCTGACTCCACGATTTGGACAATCCATCATGGCGGCCATTAAAAATGTAAATGGCGCCATGTTCATTTTCGTACGGTGCACCTACGGCGATATCTTTGAATCCATCGTGATCCAAGTCACCGAGACACGCCACAGCTGATCCAAAACGGCCATCTCGAACTTTTCCATCAATCCACGATGACGTCATCAGGTATTTCTATGACTAATTGCGGTAAATAAAGGTAATTCGTGAGGGCGTATGTACTGAAATCATTCTTACCTTTTGATCTCTTGCCGTATAGATATAAATTCTACCCTCGTCGCCGTTTAAAGTCCACAGTGGAGCTCCAACAATCAGTTCATCCTTTCCATCGCTGTCGACATCACATGACGCTAAGGCAGCTCCGAAATATTCTCCGTGCTGTGAGCCCCACAAAATTGGATTCCAATTTATGGTTGTGGACTTGTCGGAAAAGAAAAGCATCACGAGACCCTTCATATCTTCCACAGTTTGAGGTGCACCGGCCGCAGACACACGTTCATTCGCGTTGAAATAGTGTCCAGATGTTACACTGTACCCTGATGGATGAAAGAATGAATTTTATCAACGGTGGAAAAATAGAAAATGTGTGCACCAAGGCGCTAAAGTGAACGTTTGTGAGCCGAGGCACAAAATCTGTACTTTAGAACAAGGTGCACACGGTTTTTTGTTTAACACGGAGCAAACACTCGTTTTTGCGATGCGAGTGATGCTCAAAAATCAGCCATGTTCGGTTTGGTACGTCAGCGGCGTTGAAAAAAGTGAGAATTTAGTGCCGAGTGACGAGACGAGCCGCCGTAAGGCGAGTTTTAGTGACTATAGGCACTAAAACACCATTTTTTTATACTACGCACTTGTACCGACTGCAAATGGCTGATTTGAGAATTTCACGACTTCACAAGCGTAAAACGTGTTTTTCAGCTCCGTTGTTAAACAAAAGAAGTTTTCTTTATCTGGAAGTACGATTTTTGCCAAAAAGGGTTAAATTTTCTGGTAGTAAATTTTGATTCAATTTTGAAAATTACTTTTGAAGTTTCATGAAGAAAAACAGAATTTTTTTGTAAAATTTTTGTTGGGGTACCGAAAACATTATTATTTTTGGAAATTTCAGTTACTCTGATTTTTGTTTTGTTTTTAAATCCATATCTTGGTAAATAAACAAGATAAATAAAATATTATAAGAATTCGAAATACATGGTGAAACCATAGAGCACACGCCTTTCGATTATTTTTATTAAAAGTTAATAATTTACTTTTAAAATTTAATAAGTCAAATTGAATGTATAGGAAGAATACAATCATATACAGGTATATACTGTATATCGCGGTATAGTTTTTGTTCATAATACAGAAACTACACCGAGTTTTATTATGTGCTAGTTTTAAATACCAAACAGCGTTATTGATGATAAATAAACAGATTATGATCAATTTCAAGTGTTTTTATAAAGAATTGCGGCCGGAATCGAGTCTACGCCAAAAAACAAATTTTCAAACGGTTGTAAAAAATAAAAATAAATCATCAATTACAACTAAATAACAAAAATAGGACACATAAATTTAAAAAAAAATGAAGACTCAAGTGTCGCGAATAGAAAAAAACAGATTTACAGTATATATATATGAATCAAAATGTGAATAGAGGACACCCTAAAGGAAATTTAATATCCTACAAAAAAATGCAGATTAATTTTTTTTTTCACACATTACCTATAATTTTCCAGATATTTTGTAAAATAGAAATTTCAAAAAACCACTAATATTTTAAAAATTCTAAAAGATACAAAAATTTTTATTTAACATTTTTTATAAAAAGTTTAATAATAAATCTTTTATTTTCAATAATATTTTTCATCATTTCCCTTATTTACCGAGTTATCGCAAAAAAAAAAAAAAAAACAAAAAACAAAAAAATTATGAAAAATGCTGGATATCAACGGAAGATACGCTTTCAAAAATTTTTATCTCAATCAAATGTCCTAAAACCTATACAGTACTAATAACCCATAGCAAGATTTTTGAAGGATATGCCCTAAAACGTATAGGTTTAATATAAAAACCGAAGTGTATACTTACCCAAGTAACGATAGATCTTTATACGATTTTTCGGAATATTGTTCGTCAAGGGGCTACTGTAGCCAATCTGGCTCGTCAAAACTGTTCCCCCCTTCCAGTTATACAGTCCAGGACTACCGAAGAGCGCGAGCCACTCGGCGCCATCTGTAGCCGTGTTCATAGAGAAGCCAAACTCGCCCATGCCGTAATAATAGTATTTGTCATTATTTGCGTAAACGTCAGTTAAATGATTATAGTCCACCAAAGGCATGAGTCTCTGATAAAAGGATGCATCATAAAACGATCCTTCGGATGTAATCACTGTGTAGTAACAGATTCCTGGCATGTGCCAAGTGCCCGCGAGCTCAAATCTCCATCGCGGAGCACAAACCTATATGCAAAATACAAGGTAAGAAAAGATTCACTCATATGAAACTTGTCAAGAAATTCTATACTAACAACAACCCTCGGCTGGTCGCTATTCTCCACAGAAATACTCGCTCCCATCCAAGAATTATCTCGAATTTGAAATCCATAACTGAGCCCGCTAACCCTGCCATTATTGGACTTATCGAGGGCCCACTCCTCGCAGCTGCCGTGCATTGAGCACTTGAAAACAGCTCCGGGTTCAATCAGTCCCGGTTGGGTGTTGGCTCTGGGTGCACCAACCAACAGCAGTGGATTTCCGAAATTTTGGCCGCTGTACAGCGCAATCGATTGTCCAAAATAACTCGGACGTAACGTTGGATGTCTGCTCGGGTCGCTGAAGACTCCTGCTGCCTTGGTGTTTAAATTGTAAGCACGGACGACACTGAACACGGTAAAAAGTGATAAAACAAGCCGCCAAATGGCGCAAAAGTGCGACCAAGAAGGAGGCATGCTCGTGCGAACGAGTGAAGAACACGATGCCGACTGCTGTGATTACTGGCTTAAGTGATTGCTGATCATCCGGAAGGATGTGGGTACGGTAAAACCACGCGTGACATCACATTTATTCAGTGTGTTTACTCAAAAACTCGCTCACGTTTGCTGTCACACACGATAGTCGTTGCAGAATTGTTGGTATAGATGAAATTTACATAATTCGTTGTTTTTTCTCTTCGGGTGACGCATTTTATCTCATAAAGTCCATCAGACATTGATGAGTAATATGTGTTATTACATCGGTCTTTTAAACTTATTGTTTATTTTTATTACTCAATCGATAATGTATAAATGTATGTACGATTAAATAACAGTAATAGTCACAGAAAATAATGTAAAGCATCTCAAATTTTGATATAGAACTAATTTTGTATCATATTGCGCCATCAGAAAAAACGTGAGCCATTCAATGAATTCAACTTAATGACTCATAAGTATTTTTTTTTCTTCTTTTTTTTTTTTCTCATACATTTCTATGATTTGAGGCGTGTGTAATGTATCGCAATATAACCTCATGCATACACGCATACACACACTTATTACTCAGGCACACATAAAAATATCATATTAACCGAATAAAACGCGTTAAAATAATATTAATAAAAGTCTTAAAATTTATCACACTTCAAACGTTGAATTTTTCCATATTGTTATTGCAGAAAGACGAAAATTATATGCGAAAATGTTGTTATTAGTATGTTGTTATTAATATAGAGCGCGCGCGGTAACATAATTTCGAAAAAAAAAAAAAAAATGCCAGTCGGCAGCCGAAATGGAAGATTTCTTATTATTTATGATCTTTCTTTCCGTTATGATTATATTTTCTACAAATTTTTTTCTGAAAAAAAAAAAAAAACGAATGCAATAGTAAAATTTCATTGATGAATCGTGTAGATTGATATTAATTTGGACTAGAAAAAATATAGGAATGAAAATTAAAGCTTATATAATCAGCTTTCGGATGAAGTCAATGAATATTTAATAAATTATCGGATTCGAAGGTTATAACCTAGAAGAAATCAATTCAAAAATTGGATTTTTTTAATTTTTCGAAAATTTTGATTTGCTGCCATTTCCAAACTAATCGACCGATTTAGCTAATGTTCGAACTTAACCTTGGTAATGGTCCATAGAATAAATAAATGTTAAATTTCGTTAGGATCCATGAAGAATTGTAGACGCTATTGTGTCTACAAGTCGCGTTGTATCCTATATATATATAAATCCATACATGTATAAACTTTTTGACTGTATATATTTTCTGAATCAGTTTGACGAGCTGAGTCAGAAAATACCAAAATTTCTCAAAAGTTGCGCCACGAGGACGACTGCAATGGTGTTAAATTTCTAAGAAATCTACTAAAAAAACGTCCAAACTATATTATAAAAATATTTTTCAGAAGAAACTTGAGGATTGGTATGTATTTACAAATGGAAGAAAGGAGAAAAAAATTTCTTCTGTCTAACTCCAACGGGTAAGACGTGGATTATGGTGCAGATCGTTTACGATATCCTTTGCGAGCAGCATCAACCTTTTTCTTGAAGCACTCCATCGATTTTCGCAGTGTTCTCTCGCAGTCGGAGCTTTCCGCGCCGTTGCACGAGGTCTCGGCGGTCGTGTTGTGCTTTTCAGTCGTCGACAGACCTGATGCCACTCCGCTGTCCGGTGTTGCTGGAATGGCTGAACCAGTGACCGCCGGTTTCGTCGGCGTCACTGACACAATGTCAATGCCATTTGCATTGGAAGCTTTTCTGTCACTCTTATCCTCCTGCCGGGCTTCACGGCAGCGCTCGGGCTTTCTGCGCGATCCGCGCGTGCTCTCCTCGGCCATCAGGTAGCGACGTTTCACCGGAATATCATCTCCATCGCTGCTCGAGCTTCCGTGGTCCTTTTCACTGATGTACGGTGCAATCTTTCGTCCCAGCAGTCGAGAAGAGCACCCGGACCTCAGTCCAGTGCTCGTGCTGGGCTGAGCGACATCAACAGGATTTTCTGCGGGTGGATCGCGACTGTTTGGCGTCTCCAAATCCGTGTCTGAATCGCTGGATATCTTGCGCACGGCGGATTTTCTGCGAGCCTTGCTACGCTGCGTCAGCAATCGCAGTTGCTTCCTCTTGAGTGTTTTTATCCGAGTTTTGGACTTGGTTTTACACGGCACAAACTGTTTGCTCTCATCCGAGGAGCTCATTCGATCGGACGAGTCCGTGTCCCGCGTGTCGGCAGGCTTGACAGACGCGTTTTGAAGCACTCCGCCCTCCATCGCTGCAAGACCCATCAATTTCTCGCGACAACTGCCGATTAGTTGGGTTATTTTATTCGGCGAGTCATAGGGCCTCTCTGGAGCCATTCCCCCGCGATGTTTGCGTCGTGGAACGGGCTTTGGTCGCAATATATTACGCATCAACTGCGTGTCCGAGGCCGCCGAACCGTTCGAGTCCGTTTCGCTGTACTCGGGAGGAACAATTGTAATGTCGTCAGAGTCGCTGGTGCTGTGGTGAGTGGTAGAAACGTCCTCAGAGCTCCAGCCTTCAATTTCGCGCTGCACAAGGCTGTCGAAGAAGGCCATCATTCGCGGGTCCTCGCGCGTCGACTGATGACTGTAGTCGTGTGACATAAATTGGCTTGTATTGCTTCGCAGCAGCAGTCTGATGTACTCGTCGTGTGTGTAGACTTTGCGCTGCTTCTCCAGCCTGCCTCCGGCCTTTTTCAAGCCACCCAGACACTTCCGTCCCAGAGTAAATGGACTCCAGATTTTGATAATCTTCTCCACGCCCGAGGACGCGAGAATGCAGTGTCGCGGGTTGTAGCGCACGTGATTGACGATCGATCGGTGACCGCGGAGAACCATGTGTGCAGACTCAACCCAGGTCACCTCCTCGCTCGGAATTTTCCACATATACAGGCTAAAATCGTCCGAACCAGAGAGAATAAATGACTCGTCATCGCCGGCAAAGCAGCAGGACTTCATTGTGCAACTATTATAGTATCCAGGCTGATCAAAGTGGCACAGGGGTTTTGGCGAGTTGACTGCGTATAACACTGGAGGTAATCGGCGTTTTAGAGCCAACAATCGCGTGCCATCCGAGTTAAATCGGACATTCATGCAGCTCTGCGACGGACCCTCGAGTCCGTACCTCAAAAGAACTCTGGAAAATGTTAGAATATAATTTTATGTGTTTGAAAGTTGAGAAATACTTGCAAACGTACTCTAACGGTTTTCGAATGTCCCAGAGACTCACTCCCTCCTCGGCGTTGGCCGTGGCGAGTTGTCGGGGTTCTGCAGGGTTGTACATGACCGAGTGAAATGGAGTTTTGTACTGCGCCAAGCAGACCAACTCATTGCCCCGTGGGTTCCGCACGTCGTAAATCAAAACTCGACCGTCCTCACAGGCACTGGAGAAGAGATTGTCATTTTCCGGATGTACTGACAAGCCGTACACCGGCTTTTCGTGCAGAAAATAGTGCAAGGGATCGCCCCTGAAATTTTTAAAAAAATATTAGTAATTGCAAATTTTATAAAACGGGGACTGAGCTTACGTGTGAAGATCGTGCACAATGACTTGGTCGTCATTGCCAGCGGAAAATATTTTTGTATTACTGTTGTCATAGCCAAGACAGAAAATATTGCTACTGTGCTGGGCTCGCATTGCAACGGGTTTGCCCACACCCTGCAGGGCTTGTGCCACCCTCCACAGAAGAACTCGTCGATCATCGCCACCTGAAATACATTAATCAACATTCTATTACTCTAACTGTATGATATATATTTTGAAATTCTGAAAAGAATTAAATTCACTGCAGACCAATCCGATAACCTAAAAATGTTTAATGTAATATTTGAATTATTATTATTAAAATAAATATGTCAAGCAGTCAATGAGTGCTATCATTATTTTTCTTTTAATTGAGAAAAATAAAGGACTATCTGCAGGAGCTTGAGAAGATGATAAGCCAGAGTAAAAATGGATTGCTAACCAGAAACGATGAGATCTCCTTGCTTGGAAAATTCAATGGCATTAACGCATCCATAATGTGAAAGTAAATCCTTCCTGTACAAATTTTCCGATGTATTGAGCCTCGCTGAGACGAGGCGCTTGCAGTAGTCCACACGGTCGTTTATCGGACGTGTCAAAACAAACGCCAACGGGTTAGAGGCAGGAGGCCAAGCCATTATGTATCCAGTGTGTTCCTTTTTACGCCTTGTGTGTTTTATCTCGATATGATTGTTCCCCTCTTGGGAGTACCACAACTCTCACTTTCTTCCTCTTTGATTCTCCATGAACTTGGCACTACAGTCAGACAGTTGGTGACGATGGCACAGCTCTCGCGAATATTTAGAAAATTATGTTTCAGCTCGCTTCTTCCTTCAAGCAACCACGGAACTTGACGGAACCAACAAAACTTACCAAACACTCTCACAAATAGTCTCACCTACACCTCGGGGACCTTTTCGACCCCCCTTCGGGCCTGAAATCTAAACACCGTAGCCATCTGTCGATCAGCTGATGAGAGAATTGGACACACACTAAATCGTTGTTGATATTTTTGTCAACGTGTTATTTATCGTTTTTCTGACTCGCCGCTCCTTTGATTCTTATCCCTCTGAATACAGTTACATTCAGGTTGCAATGGATCTTTACAGTTGAACGTGCCAGAAAAGCATTATTGTAATGAAGTATAGCTACTCACAGTCACCCTCTGCCTCTCACACTGCACTCTGTACTGCTCTCTCCGCTTTGCGCTGCTTTGTACCCGAGCATTTTTTAAATTTTTCCCGCGCCATGCAGGAAAAATATTATCGGTAAGTAGAAGGGTAATCTTATCAACAGCAGAATCTGCATATATTTTTTCTCCTTCAAATCAAAAAACCAAAATTACACCACAGTAATTAATTAAAATTTTTAATGAGTCTTTGAATTAATATTCTTTTTTTTTTTTCAAAATTTCGTAGGTGGCTGGCAGATTATTTTTTTCGACCAATCAAAGGTATAGTTTATTTCTCCTTCAAATTCCAAAATGGCGCCGCCCATGTTTTGGTAATTTGTACACTTGCATTACATTCTTCAGTTTTTTACAATAAATTGTGATATATCCAATGTCTTGTTATGGACCACAGCAAAATTGATACATTTACGAATAAACTACCGCTCAGAGTAAGTGCTCCAATTAAATTATATTGCCGATTCAACTCAAGTAATTTCAAGTCACGAAAATAACTACATTTGTTTGATGATCAATTTTCCTGAGTTTATAATTACTTGAACCTATTGATAGCTATACTAATATTTGTCATCAACAGAAACGTGCTCGGGATGATGACGATCATGACATGAAATTTGTAAAACGAGCGAAAAGGGACATTTTAGACGGTGATCATCAATTCGGAAATGATGCTCGAATCCTGGAGAGCGATACTCCGATGGAAATTTCGGATTCAGTCACAACTCTGGAGACAAATCAGTGTGTTGCACAAAGCGGGGAATTGTGCCACGAGCAAATGCGACGAAAACTCAAGATTCATGTCGAAGGTGTGGATGTACCGGCGCCATTAAAAACCTTCCGAGAGATGAAATTACCTAGAGTGATTTTGCAAGGCCTGGAGGACAAGGGTATAGTCAAACCAACGCCCATTCAAGCCCAAGGCATTCCGACAGTACTCTCGGGCCGTGATATGATTGGTATTGCACCAACAGGCAGTGGAAAAGCACTCGTTTTCGTTTTACCACTAATAATGTTTTGTTCAGAGCAAGGAAGAACAATGTCACATATGCAGAAAGGCCCGTACGGATTAATCATCTGCCCTGCTCGAGAGCTGGCCCAAAAGACTCTTAAGACCATTCGGTATTACACAAATTACATAAAATCATCATCACCAGACTGTCCGGAAATTAAAAGTTGCCTCGTAATCGACGACGTGCCTGCGTCAGAAACTCTGGACATAATCAAACAAGGCGTTGACATCATGGTAGCTACTCCTCCACAATTAAAAAACATTTTAGATAAAAAAATCATCAATTTAAATTCATGCAGATATTTGTGCATGGATGAGACTGACCGGATGATTGACATGGGCTTTGAAAAGGATCTACGACGAATTTTGACGTTTTTCCGGGGCCTCAGACAGACTTTAATGTTCTCGACAACGATGTCCGAGTCAACTCGAGAGTTTGCCGCGTCTGCATTCCACCAACCGGTAACAATTAAATACCAAATGACATTGAATATTGTCCAGAGAATTGAGTTGATGAGTGAAGATATGAAAGTGCGGTATTTACTTCCGTGTTTGGCCAAGACGTCACCGCCAGCGTTGATTTTTGCAGAAAAACCGACTGATGTTAAGACTATTTTTCAATATTTATTGTCGAAAGGGATTGAGGCTGCGGCTATTTACGATCGCGAAAATAATTCGATTGAGGATTTTCGAGCTGGGAAAAAAGATGTTTTGGTGACAACCGACGACGTCCTTTTGGAGGGCCTTGATTTTCCCAATATTCAGCATGTCATTAATTACGATATGCCGGATAATTTGGAGGTTTACGTTCGTCGTATTGAACAAACAGGACGATTCGGACGTCCAGGATTAGCTACGACATTTATTGCTCAAGCCAAAGCTTCTGTTCTCAGAGATTTAAAGGATTTTCTGGTTAAAACACAACAAAATGTACCACCTTTACTCTTACAATTTTGCTCATAAGGTGACAAATTTACAATATAGTTGATTTAAAAAAAATATATAACCTATTGATAATAAGTAATATCGCAGAGTATTGAATTGTTACCGAGTATATATTGATTGTTAAGGTGGAAATACTCTGGATAGACATCAGTATTGGGTTATGTTTTCTATAGATTATTTAAAAAATCATTGTTTATTTTGTTACTCATATTTGTTGAGTATAATAATAATTTTTTACGAATCAAATAATTGTAGTTTTACTTCTTATTGAATATAAAAATCTCAAAAATGCTTTTGTGAGGTTATTTTTTCCTTCACATGATCTAAATATATTTTTAAAATATTTTTTATTCCCATGCACTGATTTTTTCCACTTGTTTTTTTTACTAAACTACTCTGTTTGGTTCGTTTTTAAGTTTCAGTGGTTAATGATTGATTGGATATGGTAGACATTTTAATTTTATACAAACGATTGAACACAAAAAAAAGGTATAAATAATTAAAAAGTAAATATTACACGACAAAGGGTGATTAAAATTTTTCGAAAAAAAATTTTGTTTTTACATTATAAACAGCACTTTTATTATTAACAAAAGGACAAAAATATTTGCTCAAAATATTGATCGACCGGTCGCTAGATGATTTTTGTAAAAAAGTAATTCGTGATACACGACAAAAGCGACCGATAAATGCATTGTACTACATCATCATCATCATCATCATTAACTATAATTCACATATGTAAGTTCTTATCTTTGCTAAAATCACTGAAAAAAAAAATCAAAAAATTCAAGTAGAATAATTACAGTACTTGGATATTTTCTTGACTAAGATCTATACTGAGTTGTTATTTAAGTCGATAAATAATTCATGATGATCAACTTATTATTTTGCTACAATAATAGGGATTGTGTATAGATTATACCTATAAGCATTACTTTAATTATTCCAACGAAAAAAAAAAAAAAACAAAAAAATATCTCTTGTCGCAGTTATCCACGAAAATTACTCAATTTTTATAACTTAATATTATAATTATATATGCATTAATCTGCCATATTATATGGTACAAAGTCACTTTTCTTTCTATTACAAACATCTGCAATAATGTCATCGACACTGGAAAATCCCATTTGTTGTAAAAGTTTAAGCGTGTCTTACCTGTGTGATTGCGTTGGTATCAAATATATTATGCACATTTTGATTCATCTACTTGGATTTTTTTTTTTTTAATATTAATTATTAATTTAATTATCAATTATTTCCTAATTTGCGTCATTACATCATGAATTTTAGTAACGAAGTGGCGTACTGCATCGGCCTAAGATTTGGATGTGGCTGAAAAATATTTCAACAATTTAAATTTCATTCCGAGGAATTAAATCAAAAAATTTCACTTACCACCGCCTCGTACGTAGTAAAATTGGGCTTCATGTCTTTGCCATTGAGTGTAATAAAGGCACCGCGGTTACCCATAGTATCACTAAAGACAGAAAAAAAATAGATTTACGTTAAATAAATGAAAAATATCCAACAAATCTACGATAACTCACCAATAATTTGGGGCAGAGAAAACAGTGATACATTTGCCATCGTGGCTGACCTCGTAGCCGTCGTTTTTCACTTCGTGACTCCTCACAATATAGTCCAGACCATTGTGCTTGAGGAAATTATGCGTTACATCGGGCCCAAACTGAACTCCAACGCCCCGTTTGCTCGGGGCACGTCCTGGCTGTGGCTGCGGATCCGACCAGAGAAGTTCGCACATAATTCCCTCGTCAGGTGGCTGACGATTGCGGTCAGTCTGCCGAATCTCGTCGAGAGTCACGTCGTCTCGTGAGAACAAGCCGCCGTGCATGACAAGCACGCGGCCATTGAGACAGTGCGCTAGTGGCAGCCAGTTGTACACCTCGGTAAACAATTGAGCCATCTGAGCGCTGTACTTGGCCTTGACTTCACCGTCAAAACCGTACATGTGATTCATAATGGCAGATTCGTGGTTTCCTGCGAAAAACACAGGTTAATTAATTTTTAAAAATTTATCTAGCGTGTAAAATACGTGTGTTTACATACCTCTAGACATGAAAAAGTGATTTGGATAGAGGAGCTTAAAACCAAAGAGTGTGAATATGCACTCGACTGAAAATGAGCCTCGATCGACAAAATCTCCATTGAACAACTGTTGATTAGTTAAGGTAAATTATAATGAATTAATGACTAAAAACGATTTTTTTCGCTGGTAATTTCGATGCGGTTTGAAGGATACGTATGGGTTGGTCTCTGATGGCAGACCATTGAGCTCAAAAATATTCAAGAGGTCGTAAAATTGTCCGTGAATGTCACCACAAATTGTGAACTTGCTGTCGTCGGGTATTTTAACGTCCACTAAGCTTGATTGAGCCATAAACCATGTTTTAATATCCAAAAGTATTTGATAAGCATACTTTCGATGCAATTTTTTCTCGTCTTTGTACCATTTCAAAAGATCTTTCATAAATTCTACAGTTACTTTGCCATCTTCGAGTTTTGGACCAGAATAATCATCATCGATTGCTGTGAAAATGAATGAAAATTAAATCAATAATTGGTGTAAATGTAAGTAAAATGTATACAAACCCATAGCATCCAAGTTGATTGTTTCGGCAATATTTTTTTTGTTGTCATCCACAGAAATAGCCTTTTCGAATGCCAATTTTTTAACAATTTTGTTGCACTCAATGTACTTGGATTTGGCGTCGGCATCGTTGGGTCTTGCTCGAGTTACGGTTTCAAAGTCTTTCAGGGCCTGTTTAAATTTGCTCAAAGACATTAAGGCCACCGCACGACGCCAGTAACCTTTGACATAGTTCTTGTCCAATGCGATGGCCTTTGATGCATCGTTGAGGGCATATCCAAAGCACTCGGTCTTGAGATAGGCAAAACTGCGGTTTCCATAGTACAATGCCACATTAGGATTTAACTCGATGGCTTTTGTATAGAGTTCGATAGCCTGTTCGAAATTTTTATCTAACAAACAAAAGTTTTAATTAATTAGAGTTGTCCAAGTAACAAGTTGGGGTTAGATTTCAGTGCACGTGACCGCCGGATTAAATAACGAGTTGGATAATTATGTGGAGGGATAGAAATTTTTTTGCTAAGGTTGGGTAATTACTAAGAGGTACAATTCTATGGATTTAATTTAAATAATTTTATAAACGTACTTTTAAAATATTCATTAGCCGCTTCTTTAAATTTTTCCGCCTCCGTCGCGTCCTCGGACGACACGATTTTGCTCACCTCCTGATTATCACCCATCACAAAATCCCTGTACACGCACACACACTCACGCACGAATAAACCCCAAGTTGCTCAAAATTTTCCGCGATTTTAAAGGTGAATAAGGCATTAAAAAAAAGAACTCGATCTTTTTTATTCCTTCAGAAACGTGCTTACTTGCGGGAGGTATATAACAACATCATCTGAAGTTATCTAACCCCCTTTGCCCGACGCCATTTTCGATATATCGAACGCGTTAAATCTCGAATGCGTAGGCGCATGCGCCGCTATATTCAAAAAATTCCGAAATTCATTTGTGTACAATTTAAAAATTCTTTTAAATAAACACATATGCATTGAGATCAGTAGACAATAGATCAAGTTAAATTTGAGAAAATAACAATCGAAATAGATAAAAAAATTCTTTTCTCAGTGTTTCACCGTATCGATAATTTATCGACACACGCCACATTTGGCGCCATTGGTGCTGCACACATTTATTTACCTTCAGCGCATTTTCCGGGAACTGCAGTCGTCGAAAACGGAAAGAAAGGGAAAGCTATTGACGCGCAATCGCCTAGGAACCTTGCTTTGGCTGATCGCCTTATATTCCCCGTTTTACACACGAAATTTTCTATTTTCCGACAGAGGCGAAACAATAGCAGAACGAACGAGCAAGGACAGTGTACGTGAAAAACTAACATCGCCTACATAAGTGAAAAGTAAGATGTGTCATATTTATAGTATTTCGAGCAAACGAGAATAAAATTCAAGGTAAATGTGTCCTAACAATCTTCTAAATCCATCGATGTGATTTAGTTTTCAATCCAAGTAGACACCGGGCTAAACTCAAATTGTGACTAAAAATTCACTCATTTTCAGTATTTTCAACTCTAAAAAAATACAAAATCAAGTGATTTTGCTGAATTAATGTCAAGCAAACAATCACGAGATGTATCATACGCATGACTCTGATGGCTGTTTCTGACATTTGAAGGCATTTGGCACGAGCTTGAATCCCATTTTAAACGTTGCCTTGCGCCACACTGACAATTGTCTTTGTAGAACAACATCCCACAAAGCTGTGTCAACGCTGTTTCGTCAATAAGCACTAACTACAACACCTCACTCATCATCGAGCCAGACTCTGAGTCTAGACCCAACCCCAGTCAATATTTCTCGCTGTTGACCGTTCAATTTTTGCCCTGCCCACGTGGATGCACTGTCGTCGTTGCTCCCTTTACACCCCTCCCGGGCCGTCGAACGCGATATGCCCGGGAGGCAGGACAGGAGATAATTCGGGAGACTTTGGCATGAAAAACCCGACAAGAGAAGTGTAAAGGAGATATTCTCACGTAAACTTATATAATATTCCACGTGCTTGCCCGCAATCTCAAGGTCTCGTGTGTGTGTGTGCAGCAAAAAGCGGAGAAGGCTTTCGTCATCATCACCACGCCGGTTCACACCGCCGGAAAATTATCACTTATTTTATCACGCTATAAACTCGTATAACGCATCAAGAACAACAAACAAAAGTGATCCACTGCCAACGTAAAAGATTTTTTTTTTATCTCACCGTGATTATTTCTAAATCATCATCACGGAAATGACAGGCGATAGCATGGCATTGAACTTTTTTAACAGATAACTCGCTCAAATCATCGAGTTTGAGTTGACAGACCTCTGATCTTGATAGAACGCTCATCAATAAATTTTTTTTTCCACCCTCGCAATCTTACTAGACTTGTTATTACGCCAGGATTACAGCATTGCGCACACAATGTTGCATGTAAACGCATCGGCTGTCGAGTTAGTCATTGAAAGTCATTACGCAACGACACTTGACTCTGGCATGTGCAATACTACTGTGCTAGATGAGTCTTTGAGCACCTTATCAGCGTGAAAGATCAAGTATATTATTAATTTCAGGTTCAATCGACCACGAAATAGATCGAACGACCTCAAATGGCTTCGTTGAGACTACTAGCTGCTGGGGCAAGTGCAGTAGGAGCCGGAGCACTCACTTCGTATTTCCTAACTTCAGATGCCTCGGTAAGGTATTGAATTCTAACTGATTTGAGGACTTAACGCCTATCTAATTTTTCCAGGTACACGCGGACAAACCGGCGCACAAAACAGTTCGCCGTCAGCTTCCGTCGCGCGAGGACCAGTTAAAAGTGTTGAGAAGCGGCGAGGAATACGATGTTTTGATCATTGGCGGTGGTGCTACGGGTGCTGGCTGCGCCTTGGACGCCTGCACCCGAGGCTTAAAGACAGCTCTGGTTGAGGGCGATGATTTTGCATCAGGAACCTCGTCGCGAAGCACGAAATTGATTCACGGAGGTGTCAGATACCTGCAGAAAGCCATTATGCAACTTGACATCGAGCAGTACCGAATGGTGAAGGAGGCGCTACACGAGCGAGCATCGATGCTGCACAGTGCCCCACATCTGGCACACCCTCTGCCCATTATGCTGCCTGTTTACACCTGGTGGCAGATTCCGTATTATTGGTTCGGTATAAAGATGTATGACCTGGTGGCCGGCAGTAAAACAGTCAAGTCTTCGTATTACTTGAGCAAAAGCAACGCACTCGAGCTGTTTCCGATGTTGAAGGGTGACAAACTCACCGGTGCCATCGTCTACTACGACGGTTAGTTACCAGCGATCTAAATAATCAAGTTGTTTAGATTGTTGTTTGATGATTGTTTGAATTTCAGGCCAACAAGACGATGCTAGAATGAACCTCGCGGTCGCTCTCACTGCTTCCCGCATGGGCGCGACGGTCGTGAATCACGTGAGTGTGGTAAATCTGCTGAAAGGTCTGGATAAGGATGGAAAACGAGTGCTGGTGGGTGCACACGTGAAGGACGAGCTGACTGGCGCCGAGTGGGACGTTAAGGCCAAGGCTATCATCAATGCCACGGGACCATTTACTGATTCCATTAGAAAAATGGATGATCAGAGCGTGCCGGAGATTTGCTGTCCATCGTCGGGCGTTCACATTGTCCTTCCAGGATACTACAGGTATAGGCGGAGCTTGCAGTAGATGATATTACGTGTGTTGATTTGTTTTTTTTTTTTCTCTCACCAGTCCCGATCAAATGGGTCTTCTTGATCCGTCGACCAGCGACGGCCGGGTTATCTTCTTCCTACCCTGGCAAAAGCAGACCATTGCAGGCACTACTGATCTGCCTTGCCAGATCACTCACAACCCCAAGCCCACTGAGGATGAGATCATGTTTATCCTGCAGGAAGTGAAGAACTACCTTAATCCGGACGTTGAGGTCCGCCGTGGTGATGTTTTGTCCGCTTGGAGTGGCATCAGGCCTCTCGTTTCCGACCCAAACAAACCGAATACTCAGTCGCTCGCTCGCAATCACATTGTTCACGTGAGCAGCACGAATCTTGTGACGATTGCCGGAGGAAAGTGGACCACATATCGTGCCATGGCACAGGAGGCAGTTGATGCTGCAATTTTAGGTTAGTTTTCCACTACAACTATCTTAAGTAGTAATATCATTTTTTCTGCTTTGAGAAAAGAAATCTTACGCGGAAAATTTTAATTTTCATAGCATGTGACTTGGAGCCAAAATGTGGTTGCCAGACTGACGGCATGAAACTTGAAGGCGCTCAGGGATGGAGTCCTACCATGTATATCCGACTTGTCCAGGATTTCGGCTTGGAATGTGAGGTTGCCCAACACCTGTCGAAGAGCTACGGTGACCGCGCGTTCCCCGTCGCCAAAATGGCATCGCTGACTGGTAAACGTTGGCCAATTATTGGCAAAAAAATTCATCCCGAATTCCCCTACATTGACGCCGAGGTAATTGAATTATTTTACCGTTATTTCGTTAACATTCTCTGACGCTAATGTGAATTTGTCTGGCAGATTCGTTACGGTGTTCGCGAATACGCGAGAACCGCTATCGATATGATTGCTCGACGTCTCAGACTGGCTTTCCTCAACGTTCAGGCAGCTCAGGAGGCTCTTCCGGGAATTGTTGACATCATGGCCGAGGAGTTGAACTGGTCGGCGGATGAGAAAAAACGTCAGATGAAAGAGGCATCGGATTTTCTTGCCAACGAGATGGGACAAATGGTCAATCGTGCTTCGCGCGATAAGATCCCGATTAATTTAACGAAAGACGAGATTCAGCTGTACATTAAACGCTTCCAGATCATCGATAAAGATCGCAAGGGTTATGTTTCAATCAACGACATTCGTCGAGGACTCAAGGTTCAATTTTCTCCATTATTATCCTTCTTTATCATCACTTGATCATTTAAAAAAAATTTTTTTAATCTAATTTTTGCGGATTTTATACTAGACACTAGGCATTAGTTTGAATACTGAAGAGCTACACTCCTTGCTTCACGAAATTGACCTCTCCTACAATGGACAAATGGAACTCCAAGATTATCTTCAGGTAATATATGTAGATTTTATTAACATGAACCATTCTTTCTGTCCCTTGTAGCTATTCGGTGACAAGGAAGTGCCTGGCGAAGAGCTGCACGAAATTCTTCGCGAAATCGACACTAACATGAACGGTCAAGTTGAACTGGATGAATATCTTCAGGTCTGTCGGTATTTTTATCGCGGAATTTCATGTTTAAAAAAATTTTTTTTTAACTTGAATGTGTTTATTGCATTATTCGCACACAGCGCGCACTCTTCTATTTTTTGCGATTTATTTTGAAACAATTACGTAAAGTGTGTGTATGTATAGTTAATATTCGGTAGAGATTTCGTTTGTCTAACCAGGAATTTTATGCTCAGCACTGTCAAAGCGTAATAAATGCGCATGTGCTTTCTGTTATAATCGTAATTCTACAATATGATATCCGATTGCCTATATAGAGTTAACTCTGCTCTCCTCGTTTCTAGCTCCGTTCGCCTAAATCAACTATTTAACCCAGCATGATTTATTTATTTATTTATTTATCTTAATATTTATTTTCAATATTACAAAACTTGAAAAACATTTGTTTTTACCGCACACGGAGCCAATTAACAGTTTTGTGATTGTGAAAGTTATTATTTACATTGTATATAATCATTTAGCGATGGATTTAGTGTTTTTTTATGGCTGCTAATGGCTTTTTTTTTGCAGATGATGTCGGCAATCAAGTCTGGACATGTTGCCTACTCAAGATTCGCACGAATGGCCGAAATGGAGGAGGCACAACATGAAAAAGATGTTTTAAAGAAGAAAATTAGTGTTGAGAGATCAGGAGGTGGTCTTTAAAAAGTTGCTGTGCAACTTGCTGCGTGATGCACTTTTATGCGGGCATTGTTTTCACGTCTTATAGGAACCAATTTCTACTACTATCGTTACACAAAAAAAAATAGTATATTAAACTATTTATTGTAGATTTTTACTTATTTTTTTTTTTTGCTAGCCAACAGAATTTTATCTTGAGCAGGTGCATGATTGCACTTCCGTGGCAAAAAGGCGCCAATTTCTCGTGGCTCCTTACCAAAGAATGTAAAATTGTAACAATTGAAATTGGAGATGTGCAGTGGTAACATTTAAACATTTTTTTTTTCGTCATTTTGTCGATGATTTTTTGTTGCCGATATGGAAGTGTCAGTCAAATTAGTCAACTGCTGCTTTTAACCACTTATTTGACTCATGTGAAGGAGATATAAGAACAACGATGTTCATGTTTCTTACCTCTCTAGTCTTGAATGTAAGGATAAAGTCAAAATGTATTCACGAAAAATCAAATGTTAGCAAATTTTAAATTAATATATATGTACATAATATGTATTTCTCCGCATATCACGCGTCTCACACAATACTTTTTTTTTTTTTCGTTTGATATATGTGTTTTTTCTCGTGCGCTAATCGTTATTAAGTTATTTAATGTCATCACAATGTCAAGTCAAAGTTGAATAAATCTTTGCAATGTCCTTGTGCAAGCCCATGTACTCAAACAAATAATTTTATTTTTACACAACTCCAATCATCATCATGATAAAAATAAAAAGTATCAAGGCAATAAAATATTATTACTTTTACAAAAGCCTATGATAAAATTTTTACACTCAGAGATGATTTTTAAGTGCAATTCTGTCATTTATATTTAGGCGATAATTTTTTTTTATCGCTATTCTACCTATACCTAAATTTTTATTATAGGCAAATAATTTTCCTAAAAAAAAATTCATTTAATATTTATTTATGGTTATGAAATTATTATTGCGAGTTATAATTGTTTTAATTAAGGAGGTTGGAGCGTATCTATAGGGAACGTATAAATTCCAACTTTACGACATGAAATTTTTAAACACTATTAAAAACTACTCTGTACACCTCTGATAAAAATTTGAATGCGTTTTACCGTGTAGTTTTGGAGAAAATAATTATTAAAGTTCGTGTTTTGAAACACCATTTACATGCATGTAAATAGCAGAACTATAGCCTGGAAATAACAAAGCGAATGTAAAAGATATTTTGATTCAAAAACAGTTACAATTAAGTAGTATGAATTTTGATAATGACTATACCTGTCATGCTATTATACGAACGGCCCGAACCTTTTTTCTGCCACCCAGCGTCAAAACTTAGAGTTAAATACACGACATTGCTCTCACACCACCCACTCTGATCTCGCAGGCTATTTATATCAAAATTATTTAATAACTGCTCAATGCTCCCATTTGAGAAAAAGAGCGCGAACTTACTACATATGATACAAACACAGAGCAGCTGTGGTAAAATCTAATTGTGATTATAAAAGGCAAAAATAATTAATAGTAACTGAATAATTGTAGCTCCTAATTTACCCTTCCATTTGAATTGTCATTTCCCGTTCAGCTCGTAAATTTTCCAAGCAACTCTCTGCTGCAAGTGACTCGATGGCTTTTCCCACTTTTTTCTCGCTTCTTTTGAATGTTGTTGTTTGCATAATAGGCACACCAACTGCAGACAATATTTTGTTGAGGTGAGTACTCTCACAACCGCTTTCAATTACACCTGCGCCAGAACATATTCATATTAGTAGACTGTTTTTGTATTTACAATGCACTTACCGGCAACAATTTTCGTGTTGACTGTGTAGGTAGGTTTAGTTGCGCTATCTGGCTCTAAACTAGAAGTATTTACTGGAATTATTGCTGAGCAGATTGAGCATACAACATTGAAAGTACTGGCTACCCCATTCTGAATCTCCGAAATAGCGTGTCGGAAGGAAAGGGGTTTGTCACAATTGCGGCACCACAACTCCTCGGCTAGTAAACTTATATCAATTAGGCGGCGCCCAACTAATACGTAAGAACTGTCCTCTGAAAGAATTTATTTAAATGTTTTGTTTAGTGTAGATGTCTTAAAAAAAATTTTAACACAAAACCTACCAGATTTACATTTTACGTCAAATTACTATATAGGTTATGTTATTTTCAAACTTACCTTTCGGCTTGTATCGAGATTTGTTGCTCTCAGCAACATTTTCCCGCCAATTGGCAACATTCTTCTTGCAAAATTTTCCCTTGTATCGGCCTTGTTTCATCTTGATATCTTAATCAATGAATAATATAATGATCGAGTTTTCAATGCTCATTTACATAAACATAAACATTGATACATTAATAAGCATTGCGATGATACGGTGTTGCCACATCTTCTACAATGTTAAGACCACAATTTGATAATTTTTTAACAAAAAAACACAATTATTTGGCTAAAATTTTATTGCCATTAGCACTAATATTTAAAAATAATAATTATCGATGATGTTTTGGAGACGAAAAGAAAAAAATATTGTAGTCTTTGTTTTGACTCATTATTATCGCTCTAACCTCCTTATTTCCAGATAATATTTATTTTGTTCTCTACTTTACCAACTCTTGATAATCACGTTCCTTGTACCATCGCAACCCGGAAGAAGAGAGAGACGAGGTGAAAAATCTCTGGCCAATGAAAATGAGTAAAATGACAGTTCTCCGGAGGGCCATGAAAATTTACCCCTTTATCAAGGCAAATATGTCGACAAATGTCAAATCCGCGTTGTAATCTCATGTATGCATGTGTGTATATAGATTGTACATATCGTATATAATAGTAATGACGATCAGTGCGCTAACATCATTTCTACGTGTACATGTAGATGTATAATTTCTGCATGCTTGAAAATCGTCGTGTGATTCTCTATGAGTGCGCTTGAGGTGTTTTTCCAAGAGTCTCGTAGCAGCGAGCAGATAATTATCGCTCGCTGCAGCGAATCAACATCCAAACTATAATCTCCACCTGGCAATTCCAACAATACACGTATATCAACTTATGTAAAAAAGTGTCAGTGACTCCAGCAAACAAGTTGGTACTTGCAAGTACATATTTTTCACCTGAACACATTCATGTTGTTGTTGATATAACTGCCGTGACATTGCTGCTGTATTCGCTAATTTAAAATTCAAGGATGTTGATACCATACTTATTATCATTTCACTGCAATTAGTTTGAATATTCCACCAATTATCGACTTCCTGGTGGGACAATTAACCTAAAAACTGTAAGTTTTCTATCCTAATATACGTTTTTTTTACCCCTGTCAACCGTCAAATTCGGCCATTTATACAAATATACACACATGAACCACTAAATTGCTCAATTTGATCAATATTTGATCGATTATCTTGGAATAATAATCATATGGAAACATGTCCTTGATGAATAGAAAGTCGTCGATGATTCATTGCACTACCCAAATGATCTAATTTCACTTCCAACTGCTCTCCAACAAAATATAACCTAAAATTCACCTCGAATTTTTCATTGTAGATTTATCATGGCATTTCCACCGTTGGTCAGTTCAACACCACCGCCGCTGGACAATTTTCGCGAGAGCGACGACGACGAATTCGGCGACTATGCAGCTGGAGGTCTCGATGGTAACGTAAAAAGTGTAATTTCACGAATTTCCAACTAATTGTTTCACTTTGCAGGATCATCAACGGCGTCAGAGTCGCCGCAAAAGCTCATGACACCGATGCAGACACCGATAGCATCGACAACGGCATCACCGCGAGTAAATGGCACGGCAGATCACTCGCCAGCGCGGCGAAAGGGGTCGACGCTGCTCGTCGACGACATCATGACCGTGGAGAAGAGCGGCGATACAGTGAGCAGCATAAAGCTAGACAATAGGACGTGTAGTGGTAGTTTAAAGGACAACACAGACGTGAGTTTTGTCGGTAGAGATCTAGAAGTACGCGAGACAAGAGACCAAACGATATTCCAGAGTATTTGTACTAATGCCACGCCAGAGCGAGCTGTTAATGGTGTAGTGTGTAGCAACAGCAGTAGTTTAGCAGATAGTACCAAGAGCGATCGTGAAGATTCGTTAAACGAGGCCAATGACGATCATGAGCCTCTGAGTCTTGACTTGGATGATCCTGCGGTGGTGGGAGAGCTTCCGCCCGACTTGGATGATGATTTTTATTACGATGAATTCAACAATAGCCTTGAGTGCGAGGAACCGACGAAAAATCAGGCTGTCAGCGATACTCGGGACGATTGTGATGTGAAAAGTGATGCCGGGGTGACAATTAACGATAGACGTTTACCCTGTGAGTCGGCAGAATCGGAAAATCGAGGGGAAAGACTGTTTGAAGATGTATCATCAGATTTTTCGAGTTTTCTCATGGCTCACGGTGGTAATGTCAGTTACAGCGACAGTTTTACGATATCTGAAGAGCACGTGGAGAATCATGAGTTGAATCATGGCGAGGAAACGACTCTAGAATTGCAGTTGGATGATATTCAAAAGGATACGATACTTGATCATTCAAATTCCCTTGGAAATTCAAACATTCCGCAGATAGACGATGAATTTGGTGATTTTGATGCTTTTACTTGTTCAATAGTCAATATGGAAAAAAATCAAAAGGCTCAAGATTCAATAACGCTTGATTTTTCTACGCAATTTGACAATGCAACTCTGGAAAGCGCTAGCCACAAGTTTGACTGTGATTTTTCAAGCTTTGTAGATTATTCTAGTGTGGATATGGTCTCCAAAGATGTATCTGGCGCTCCGGAGCTATTAAATCGTCTTCAGGACGTCGAGAATTCATTGGACTATGAAATATCAGAGGATTTTGCTGCTACAGCACTGCCAGAAGATGTGTCAACGCTCAGTCACGGGCTTGAAGACTTTTCGACAAACCTCGTCGACAGTTACCCTCAAGATTCTACGGCTAATAATAAATTATGCATGCCAACGGACGTGCCATCGTGTGATGACGATGATTTCGGTGATTTTGCCGAGTTTTGCGAAACTTCACAAGCCCAAACGTGGTCGCCAAATGTTCAAGAATCCTCGGCAACTGCGGTGGACGATACTGGTGATGATTTCGGGGATTTTAATGATTTTGAGACGCCAATAGAGACTCACGTTAGTTTGAGAGAGTCCATGAGTCGAATAGATAATAAGAATGTGAGTGTAGCAATGCTTTTTTATTATTATCACTTAGTTTTAATTTATAGCTCGGGTTTTTTGACAAATAGCAGGTTTTTAAATTGCTTGAAAAATCATTAGATTTATTTTGACACGATAAATAATGAGAATAATGTGTGATTTAAGTGTTAAATATTTTTTAGGCGGCGAATAAAATCGAGGACATTGTGAGAAACATGTTCCCCGCAGTGCCGGAGCTTCCCAGCATCGAGGCAGAGTCACTTATCGGCGACGAGGACAACGTGTGGCAGGCAGTAAAGCATATAGAGGAGACAAATGCACTGTCCTATCAGTGGACCAACAGCGCGAGCAATAATGTCCTGCTCAGCGCCCTGGGAATTGATTCCAGAAATATTGCAAGTGTTTTAATGATTTCATGAGCTCCAAAACGACTTTTAACACGTAAACAAAAAATTGTTACAGCTCTTTGGGCCACGGTGGAACCCAAACATTCCAAGATTTGCTGCAAATTTGGGTTTTGCACCGTTGGAACCGATCAAAGCGTCCTCTGAAGCGCCGCAACCTGCGGCTAGCTCATCTCCACCGACGGAGGTAATGTTTTACACAGCTCTAGCTGACAATTTTGGTTGTCTTATGGGGTAAATTTTTTTGCAGGAGGTTCCAGCAGCACAATTTGACTGGAATAGCTCCGGTTTGGTAAATCCTCTCGATGCAAGTGAGTAAATTTATGGGTTTTTTCGTGAGCGATAAGAAATATTTCTAATGAATAATTTCTGTTATTGATTTAAATATCTCTATTCTGTTGATTCTGCTTATCTCCTGCTTTATTTGTTCAATTGTTTACTCCGCTGTTGCTGTAAACATTTTTACTCCATACTCCTTGGATTTTAATCGCAATATCCTGTCAATTGTTCCAAGGTGGTGGTTTATCGGCGCTCTTGTCGCTAGATTTGCTGTATCCGTTTGATCCCCTGTTGTCTCCTCATTGTTCTGCACATTCCGAGTCCTATCACCATCACGCTGCTTGTAACAGGAGCTCCATATACTTCAGTAAGTGTTAAAAGCTAAAGAATTTCCTCACTTGATTGCTAATTAACGTGTCCTATCTGTAGGAATGTCTGATTAAACAAAAAACATTTTTTTTTTTTTGGTCATTTTTAATTTTTCTCTAACATGAAAAATGTAGTAGTTTTATTGAAAATCAATTTATTCACATATTTTTTCGTGAAATTTAACAATTAATCAATATAAGAAAAAAAAAATGTAAATTAAATTAAAATTTAAAAACAATTTTTTTTTCTTCAACTTCAAAAAATTCTAAAATTTGTTAGTGTTAGGTATTTGTCTTTTTTTTTTTGTTTTTTAAATTTTTTCGTGCTTTTTTTTTTTACTTAATTTTTTCATTTCAAAAATTAATTATTAGTTTTTCGTTATTGATTTTGATTTGAATAAAGAGTGATATCTAATAAAATTTTTTTTTTTTAATTAAAAAATTACTCTTGAGATTTATAGATTAATTAACATGATTGAATAAAAATTTTTTAAGTTAAAATCGATTGTCGTGATGAAAAACAATTTGTAATTGACACATTAATTTCACAGGTCCACAAAAAAAAAAAAGTTAGTTGTGCTGGGTGTCGAACTATGATTTTCTGACGTATTTTTTCCGCTAAACACGAAAATAAAAAAATAAATATTCAGTTTACCTATGTAATTTTTTCGGTTTTTCGACTTTTTCTCGATTTTCAATTCAATGACCTCCAATTCTGACAGCAAACTCGTGTTCAGCGGGAAAAAAATACGTCAGAAAATCATAGTCCTATACGCAGCACAACCAACTTTTTTTTTGTGGATTTGTGTTTTTAATCACACATTCCTACTTGTCAGATTGCCGATGTAATTAACGTAAATTTGAATAATCTACAGGTACGTTAGATTCTGAAACAGTCGAAGAACCGAACAATTTACGAGCGCGTCGAGCACCAGAGGCCACAGAACGCTTGCCGCAGGGATCGAGAATAATCGAGCCGTTGCCAGAGGCCACGTCGTCTGAGTGGCGACGCAGCACAGACACTGCAGAGCCTTTGGCGCGGAAAAATCCGCCGAACAAGACGACAAAAGTCGCGCAGTCAAGTGGAGTCACGTCCGGAGCCAGTCTCACCTCGATGCGCTCAGATTCCAGCAGATTTGAGGCGAAAATTGACCGACCTGAGCCCCGAAAGACTGTGGTCAAGCGTGATCTTGTGCAAAACTTCGATCATACTGTCATGGATCGATATGGACGGCCTATGGTCGTCAGACCGGAGACTGTTCGCGTCCTGAAACAACTTCCCGACTTGTCGTTTCTCAGTGCACGTACTCTCATGTTCAATCCCGAGCAAAAACAAATTGTGCAGGATCTCGGTGCTATGATAAATCGAAAAATGCCCGGCTGAGTAACGTCGGTCTGAATGCGGGTTTGAAAGAGGCCAATCATGGGAACCAGGGCAGCTTATTCTTCGTGAGCATAGTCAGAGAAATGGTTTTTCATTCGGGACTAAAATAATGGATTGAGAAAATTGCCGATTCCTGCTTCGTTTCAAACCTGTGTTCAGATCAAGATCTTCAAATTTTTATCCTTCCGTCTCAATCCCAGTTTCGATATATCAATCAATCAATCAATCAATCGTTTTTCTCAATCCACCGCATTTTATTCGTCTCATGTTTGAGCAGTTGGAAATTTGTATTGACTATTGTTTTTCTTTGGTTTTATTACACTTGTGCACTGTAAATATATTGTTAAATTTGTTTTATAAGATGTTATAGAAGATGAATATTATGGATCTATATAGGAATAGTTGTTAAAAATTTTTATGTTAAAAAAGTGGAAAATTAATTTTTTTTCTTTTTTCAATATTTTATGGAGAGAATACAGATATTTTTCTGTTTTAAATTGACGATATGTGAATCATTCTACGATTATATGAGCGAAATATTTATTAAATTATGTTATTACTACAAAAAAATATGAAGTTTTTGAGTTGAGAAAATTTTTTTTTAATTATAAAAAATGTGAAATTCTGCACAGTTGAACTGGAAAATTACTAGAAATTAATTTTATTAGTGTAAAATGACTTTTTTCCACAAAGTTGTCAGTACAAAAATTTGGAAAAAATTCATTTTTAAAAGAAAAAACGTAATTATATAGAAAAAAAAAATTATTGTTGATTTATGGAGATTTTTATATGAGTTAAAAATAAGTTATAAAAATTTTAAATTAAATGAAAAATTTGGAAAAAATTTATTTTTTAGAAAAGCAGGAAAAAACTATAATTGTAATACTTTGATATTTTGTATAGACAAAAATAGCATAGTTTAAAAAATTTTGTACTTATATAATAGTAGTAAGATTCTTCGTCAGTATTTAACAGAAATAATAATTTTTTCCACTATTATGTACTGATGAAATTTCCGTTTTTCAACATGAAAGAATTTTTTTGTTCAGATTGTACAAACTATAAGATCCTTAATTAGCACCAAGGAATTCCGTTACAATTTTTTTCTATCGCGAGAAAAACATCACACATATACATACACACGACTCGCCATCTAGTCTATGAGATAGTTAAATTTTAATTTATTTATGTCGGTACAGTGCTTATTATTTTACTATACTCCGCCTCGTTTAGGAAATGGAGTTTAAAAGTATTTATGTTTTAGCGATTTTTTTGTTTTTTCATAAGATAACTTTTTGAAGTGTTTTTTCAAAGATATCCAAGAATTTCGTAGAAAAATTTTCAAATAATTGTGTCGTATTTGAAAACGATTGGGCACGAGAATCGTTTAATCAGTCAATTAATCTATAGAAATGAAATAAATCCGATGGATTTTTGCAATAAGTCAAACGAAGTATTCGTTTAAAATTAATTAAATAAATACAAATCAATATTTTTTATTGTTCAAGTCATATATGTATTTCTGACAGCTTCAAGAAAAGCGTACTTGATTAGTTTATACATTTGTTGTCATTATTATACATAGGGGAATGGTATATATATTGTTTTAAACAAATAAAATGGCGACTCAATTATGTAAATTCTATAAATATTTATTATCCTCTGTGTACATCAATTTTTTTTTTCTCTTTTTATTAATCTTTGATGATCATCAAAAAAAAAAAAAAACAAAACAAAAATTCTTGAGCAAACATAATTCCGTATTAATTATAATTATATAAATAAATTTTTATGTAATCATAGATCGATAGTTTTATTTAAATGAAAAATAAACGATGTAAAATTTGAATATATGTGCGAAGTAGGAGAATAAATAATAAAAAAAAAATCTTTGCAGTTAAAAAACAACAATAAAAATAAGATTGCTAATAAATAATTTAAATAATTTCTTTATTATTTAAACATAACATTATAATATTTTTTGTGGTTGACATGTTCCTGCTAAGGCTGTCCGGATAAAACAGGGTAAAACAGCGATCTACTGAGGCTATCTCACTGGCCTTACAAAATCTCACGAATTCTCAGTGAGAATTGTGTTCGCCGAACACCCTGATTCTTGAACTACCGATGTCACTATTGTACTCTCTGTGGGACGTCAGAAGCTTCCAGTCAGTGCGGCAGTAGCGCTCGTAAAAGTTTGTCGTTTTTTTCCAGTCGCGCGTAAATAAAAAATTTGTTTACACGGGTAATTGCGTGTGCTAGAGCCGACTTGTATATAGTAAAAATGGTTGAAAACGTTGGAAAGAAGATGGCTATCGATGTGGCGTGTGCTTTTGCAGGTGAGTTTAAGAAATTTGCCTATTTTGTGATACACCAAAGAGATTCGACTTTTTCAAATCAAACCATTTCCTCGATGACTGAGGCCATTTTACATCAGTTGGATAACTGTAACATATTCTTAAAATGTCTTAAACGACGCTTTTTGGTACTATCACCGCTTATTTTTAGGTCTTATTGCTTTTTCAACACTGTGGTATACCCTTCATCCTTATCACAGAGGATTTTTCTGCAATGATGAATCCATCAACTACCCGCAGGTCAAGTCGATCGTCACTAAAAAAATTCGGTACACTGTGGGACTGGCAATTCCGTTGATTGTGGTAAATAATTTATTTGCTTTTTTTATCATTTATTGACGCATCTAAATTTCGCGCAGTAGTGTTTGAAAAACGGTAGATTATTCGAAAAATTCGCGGTGATCGCGAATTTTTATGATAATTTAATGGAGTGAGACTCGACGCAACTCACTGGGATTTTGAGCTCGCGCTGTAGGCCTTAATTGACTAACTAATTAATTTCATGTTTTTCAATGAGAAAATAATGGTAGCAGTGAGACAACAGTATAAATAGACTTGTTTTAAAAACGTGACACACACTATCCGCAATGCAGGATTAGTTGGATATTTTCTAAACAAATGTAGAGAACGCTCGATTTTTTAATTACTATGATAAACTGTTATCATTATAATTGGTGTAATTTTTTATGGCTGATATCATAGTGTTCGAAGGGAGTCAATGTAATCATTTTTTCACCGGTGCAAATGAAAAAACGCAGTTGATGGCAGTTGTTGAAAAACTTTTTGACATTGTTATACTTTGTCAGATAAAAATAATGTATTTTTGTAAAAGAATTTCTATTATCGGTTCCATGGGATAAAAGTAGAATTTTTTCGTTTACCTGAAAATGTCGTTACTATAAAAAAAAAAAAATGATAAGAAACGGTCGTGCGTCAATGCGAGAGCTCAAAATAACACCGCTACTGATATCTCATCGATTTCTGATGATTGCGAGTTGACGTAAACCAAGATAAAGATATTTTTTTTTTAAGTTATATCCCACTATTAAAAAATTAGAGAACGATAACTTTTTTACCTGATGGTTGAAAAATCTAAAGATAAGTATTTTTTTGTATAGACAATTTTTTTTGAGCACATTCCGAATGAGAAAAAACATTGTATACCGGATAAAAGGATAAAATTTGATTGAATTAATTTTTTTTTTCGATTCAGATTGTCAGCGGAGAATATGCATTGGCGAAAAAATCGAAAAATCATCTGGATATCCAAATCTTTAGGTGGAATATTCCTTCTTGGGTCGGGCAAATCTATGAAAAAGTAATATCACACTTTTTTTTGCAGAGTACAATTATTTCTAACTGAAACAATTATTTTTAGCTCGGATATTTATTTTTTAGTTGTTTAGTCACTGTTTCCATTGTTGTCGCGATAAAGTATTCAGTTGGTCGATTGCGTCCACACTTTTTGGCAGTTTGCCAACCCAAAGTGGATTGTAATATGCCGAATGATTTTACCAAGTATATTACTGACTACCAGTGCGTTGAAACGTTATCAGCCGAACAATTTGACGATATCAGGTACTGTGTATAAACAAGCGTCCGAGTAAGAAGAAAGTTTACATCCAAAAATTATAATTCAATTGAAAAAATCCACGTTTTGAATTTGTGCAATTCAGGGTCTCATTTCCATCGGGCCATGCTGCATTTCATGCTTGTGTTATGACTTACGTCACGGTAAGTCATCATCATTGCAAATGAATAGTCACTAAAGTGGAAAATTCTGAAATTACTTAAAAAAAATTTTTTTCCAGCTGTACCTACAATTGCGGATGACCTCCAGCTACCTAAAAATTGTACGCCTCCTCCTCCAGACTGTGCTGATGCTGCTCGCAGCATTGACAGCAATCAGCCGAGTTTTAGATTTTCATCATTTCTGGAGTGATGTTTTAGCAGGATGGCTTTTTGGTGCTGCGATCGCAATTCTTATTGTAAGTATAATGGTCACGTATAGAATTTTTTATGCCGAAACAATCCGTTATCATCCCGGTCTTTCAGGTTTTTCGAGTGGCAAATTTTTTCCATCCAAAGGAAGCTGACGAAGACCTTTCTCTTGAAACACCTACATTTTCTACAACTCTCTAAAAGTTGCAAAACTCGACATATTCTATATGGAAAATCAATTGATTAAAAGTTTTCAGGTGCAATTGACATTTACAAACGAATTCATATTCCCGCCATCGAT
This sequence comes from Macrocentrus cingulum, assembly GCA_002156465.1. NCBI lineage: Eukaryota > Metazoa > Arthropoda > Insecta > Hymenoptera > Braconidae > Macrocentrus > Macrocentrus cingulum. The sequence continues at coordinate 96,872 of MVJL01009734.1, forward strand.
AACGAATCAAACGACGCGAAAATGTTTTGAGGTCAATCGAATTACTATTATCGAAAATATTTTTATTTCTCCCGGAGACTATTAAAGCTATACTGCATACCTGCAATTAATGACTTTTTTAAATTCTATACGATTGACGTCAATCGCGGTGCTTATGTTTACTGATTTAAAGTCATCATATTGCATTTATTGTAGGTAGAATTCTGTTCAAGCCTGTAAAGTCAAGAAACTTTTGTCTCAGAAGAAATTTCTTATATTAAATAGATATTTTGATAATAATTTACATGTCATTTTTATTCAATTCAAAATATTTTCAAAGCATTTAATTGAATACAGCAGACACCAGTGCAATAACAGTGAGATTAGACAATTATAGTTTTCTGTTGTGAAATATTATTATAAGTTTATATCAAATAGTTAAAAATACTGCAGCATCCACACTGCTTCGAACCGAGTACATGAATTTTCGTGATGGATTATAATACTATAAGTCAAGATCTATTGCGTGAAAACACGTGAAGAAAAAACAATTGTGCGAGGAGCATTACAGATGTTTTATTATTGAGTTTTTTTACTCTCCCCCCCTTAATAGAAAATTTATACAGATTTAAATTGTAGCTTCAGCAGTATTTTTTCCAATGACACGTCGTCGGGGTTGCTGCGTCGGTTTGGAAAACTTCGAGGGCCGTTTTTTTGTCGGGTTACCGCCCACTTCAACGACGAAGAACAGAGTTGC